>WAAB01024672.1:242481-281728 GCA_013389865.1 Piaya cayana
GGGGGGGGCGCGCGCAATAAGAGTTGGAGAAAGGGAATATGATAATGCGTTCCAGTCACAGTTAAAGTAAAAGCCGGTGTAGAACACAGGCAGAGTGGGTGCCTGACGGACACAGATTGACTCAGTGAATACTGGCCTCCTGGAGCAGGGTAGAGCAATGCAGATACTTGCAGCTGGAGAAAACCGTCATACAGTTTAGCCAGTTAGTTCAGAGGGCAACCACTTATCCACTACTTACCAAGAACTCAAAGTACTCTCAGCAGTCAGAAAGACACTGAAGAAACCCTGCAAATTAGTCAGCAAATGGAGTCACTATCTAGGGAGGGATGAAATGGAATTCTTCTAATGTTATCAAATAAACTGCCTTTCCCTTGTGAAGCTAGGGGACACACCTGTTTTGTGCTCAGCCACAGCAAGACCCCTTCCTCTCTGTGGATTGACCAGGTAACCTTCATTAGAAGGAATTCATAAGGAGAAATGTGGTCTGAAATGGCCTTTATCTAATCTATACAATGTGTAGATCTATCTGTGAGGTGGTAGTACTGACTTATTTTAATTCATTACTCAGGTTCTAGGGCGTAATAATCTGAAGTTTTTATATTAATGATATTTCTTGTTTTGGAAACAATATTCTTTCTTCAAATAAAAGATTTTCCTAAAAATATAAAAGCCTCTGAACATTAATCTTCAGGTCAGATTAGCTTCCAAGCATAAAAGCTTTTCTGTTCCTTAAGAAAAGGGATTGTACTACACTTGAGAAATAACCTTTAGTGGGTTGTAACAAGCTGCAAGTGCCAAGCACAGTCATTTACACTAGAAAGTCACCCATCAACCACAAGCAAATGTATTCTTTATAAGGACAAATTGCACTTCTTTATAAGGACAAACTGCTGAGAACCAATAATGAAGTTAGTAACTTTAGTGTATCACAGATGTGGCTATTTACACACTCCACTTACTTACACCTGTTAGCAACAACATTTTCATAGCTTAGAAACCAGTTGCAGTCACTTAATCACCTGTTTTCACTGTCAGGCTTGTTCACTTAATTTTTGCAAAGAATTTTAACAGTTTGCTTTTAGGTCCTGGGAGCAAAATGGTCACCACATAATGGGCAGTATGCTAGCATACTATGAATTTTAATCTGGGTTTCTGCACTTCCCCTCCAGCTGCGATTCAACTCAACCATTTTACAGTTACATAAGATCATAGTTTAGTCGACAAACAGCAAGTAGAAACTTGTTCCTGGTGTAAAACTTTGGCAGCTCAATAACTTACAAGGAGAAAAGAGAGTTTTTTGATGTAACATTTCAATGATCAAGCTAACAAGCATGAAAATAAGCTGATCCGCCAAGCCTGAGATTCCTGATGAGTCCTGAAGTCCCTGAAGTTTGAAGTCTTTTCCTCTAATTGTCCATAAGAGAAGAGTAATGGACATCACCTACCTGGACTTCTGCAAAGCATTAGATATTGTCCAACTCAACATTCTTGTCTCTAAAGTGGAGACACATGGATCTGACAGGTGGACTACTCAGTGGGTAAGAAATTAGCAGTGGGGTTGCACTCAAAGAGCTGTGGTCAAATGTTCAATGTTCAAGTGGAGAGTGACGATGAGTTCCTCAGGGGTCGGTATTGGGACTGGTGTTGTTTAACGTCTTTGTCGCAGACATGGACAGTGGGATTTGATGGTGCCTTCAGCAGGTTTTCTGATGAACTCAAGCTGTGTGGCACAGTCAACATACTGGAGGGAAGGGATGCCATCCAGAGCGACCTTGACAGACTTAAGACACGGACCTGCGCGAACCTCATCAAGTTCAGCAAAGCCAATTCCTGCACCTGCATCAGGGCAATCCCAAGNTTGATCGTATGAGTCTATGAATACCCTTCTGAGATGAAGCATTCAAATAATTTATGACCAAGCCCTTGTCAGTCCCTCTGCTTTGAGATTCCTCCTTTCCAACTTAAGTTTGCGTTAAAAATATTGTAGGTATGTAGTACCTCCACTGGGATTAGCCCAATGGATAATGCAGGTTCTCTTGAAATAGTATTGGTGAATAGGATGAAATAATTTTTTTTTCCCTTTTGATTCCTGTAAAATGCTGCCTGTGCTAGGACACCTGTCCTTCTAGTATCAGCTGTGTGCTTTTAGACCTCTGAGAGTAACCAAACAGAAAAATTAAAATATAAGTAAACCAGAGGAAACTCATCCTCTCATGGTAACACTATGATTAAAAGGTTTAATTGAATTATAGAGGCTTAGACACCATGAAATCAGAGCAGAAATACATCAAGAATCACTGTTTCATGGAGAAAAATCATAAAAGTGTGTAATGGTCCACATGGTAATGTTTATCTGGGAAATAGATGACAGAAGACTTTATGAGGCAGAGCTACAAGGCATGAAGAATATAAAGTGCAATAAAAAAAAGTATAAACTCAGCAGGGCTAATAAAAAACAAATATACAAATATTAACTCACAAATAACTGACACACCTGTCATTTATTCTTTAAGAGTTGAAGGTTTTATCTTAAAATTTTAAAATTTCTATGATGAATGAATGAAAAATGAAACAGCCTGCTATTTAAATTATTACTTCTGAATATTAAAATTAAATGTCATTTCCTGTATCCAAAGCTGAAAATACTGTCTGCACAATCTACTTCATTTTTCAGTTCATCTTTTCAGAACGCATTAGTGGTTTTAATAAAACTCCCAAGGAGACACATTACAATAGATTTTACTTTGCATTTCTTTGAAGAAACTCATCTACTGATAACTGTAAAGGACCTCTCTTCATTTAAATTCCCATCTATAGAGGTATGCATAATGACCAAATAACACCAAGAGACAGCATTATCTCCATGGGGGCTGTTGTGTCTAATGGCATCTCCAAACCACTGGACTTTCTGCCAGTGTCCTGCAAGACAGTTTACTGATGAATACAGTAAGTTGTAACACATAAAACTGTGGTCAAGACAAAAATGAGTCAAATCACAATAACTGTTACGCTTACAAATGTGTTGGTTTTCCACAGGTGATTGACCCCAATGATGCGGTTCAAGTGTATAAAGTATCTTTATAATCATTTGCAGCATTCGGGTCTGGGGTCAGCCTGCTTACTGTTTTGTGAAATACTAACAGTCCCTTTGATTTATCCTAATAGCCTGGTTTTAAATCTAAAGACAGAAAGTTGCCCCAGAGTACCACATGCCTTTAAGAACTTTAAAAGATGCATCATTTGTCTTTGTGCAGATATTCAACAATTATTTTCAGTTCTTGTTTTTCTTTTTGAACTACACTAAATGATACTCGCTTGTACATTGTCTGTCCAAGACCAGTTTTAGTTTTCTTTAGTGATTTTTATAAACTGAAGACTGGGCTTAAACTATAGCTTTTAAAGGAATTTAATTGGAAGTTGGTCATTACATACCATGCATGATGAGACACAAAGGTAGCATTTGTTTATCCTCAAATGAGTCAGTGTCATTAGTTAGAATGTTGTTTACTGTGCAGCCAAGGAGCGAAGAATAATTGAGTCACACAGAAATAAACTTCCATCTTTTTGAGTCTCCAGTAGCAAGAAGTAATGGTGTTTCATTAAACCAACAGTTCATTGCTGCACTTACCTATATTAAATTATATATTAATTCACATTACCTACTCTGCAACAGCGTCACCTTAAATTATCTCCATATTCATATTAAGCTGGATAATTTTATGGTTGTAGCATTTGTATCTCTCAAGAGATGTGATAATCAAATCTCATGCTGCAGGTTGTAAAGGAATTGCCATGGGGAGTTCCTCCCACCACTTCAGTCACCATCAGAGAGTGAGGTAACTGCATCCTTCTCTCTCAGCACCACCTGCCATTAGCCACAGCAGCTGGTAAGATACATCCTTTAGTGGGCATTTCAGCACTTGAGATGCAGCATAAGGTCACATTAGGACATGTTTTTGGTATTACTCCTGGAGGATCTGAAGGCTGGCAAAAGGAAAAAATAGAAAAACTAAAAAAAAAGAAACAGTTTTCATTTGCTGTAATATGGAAAGAGATGCTGGACTCTAATGCATTCCATTTTCCTCTACTGTTGCACTACATAAATACAAACTGCAAAGAAAACAAAATGGGCATTCTAGCTATGTTCAGGTCACATTAGCAGCACAAAAAGGTGAGTTCGGACATCACATCATCTTTTCCAAATGCACAGGAGGTCCCATATGACTTTTCTCAGAATTTTCAGCATGATTTTGTCTGTTTGATTTGTCTTAAAGCACATTACAGCTGACTTGTTCAAGTTTGGTACTTCCCCTTTGATCAAGTCTTGGTCACTACTGCTATACCACTGTTTCAACTTAGATCTTTTCCTTTTTATAGAAATACTGTTAAAAAAATAGCAATATCATTCCGTCTTGTTGCTTATATAAAGTTACTTCTAGAAAATGTTACTACTCAAAGGCAAGTCTAGAAGTAGGTAACATCAGAAAAAGGCACAACCACCAAATACAGATTTTAAACTTTTCTATGATTCATGTTACTGTTATGATAAGCTAAATTTAACCAGTTTGTTCTTTCAAAGCATAGATATAAAACCAAGCCATCTGTGTAATTGCTGAGAGATTTGATATTTTTTTATTCATTACTGGTTCCTTGTCTTATACGAGGAGTAAGAAAGTACTTGTGACTAGAACACCGAATACCAGGCAAACTCAAAAAAACATGTACTAATTTTTATGAGGGGTGTGTTTTTTCTTAATCTCCTGCTACTCAAAACCAAAACTAGTATCTTTAAGATTCTGTGCATTCTGAGTTAAAAATCTGTTTCACCTCAGTGCAAACGGTGCTCCTCTAAGGGGCAAGCTGCACACACACAGTTATGAAGGTTCTCCTGCTTTTTATGGTTAATCTGCAAAGCTCATCCACTTCTTGCATTTCTTTCCCCTGTGGCAGACTAGTAAGCTAGAATGTCCTGCATCTCTTCAGCAGTTTTTCAGTTTGTCCACCCATCCCTAACCTAAGGCCATATAAAACTAGAAAAAAGAGATAAAAAGGGTTCAAGGGATGGAATGAATGAAAAGAACAGTGTAATCTAATGTAAAATGACTGAGATATATATGAAATTAAACTTCATGAAATTGCATCATTTACTTGAGTAAAACTAACAAAATATAAAGTCGAAACTCAACCTTAATATATTATTATTCAGTATCTTTCACAGTGCTACCTGACGCTCCTGGATAGTATGGCTGCCTTAAGATCTTTTTTCTCAGAGGCCTGACAAAGAGCAGAGTGTTATATTATTGCCACTGCACCTCTGCCCCTAAACACATTGATATAGCATGCTGCTTATGTCTAGACTAACATCACGGCTTAATGAGTGGGTTCTACCTGTCAGTCTTCCAATCTATATGCAGTTTAAAAGTAGCTCGTTTGATTTTGGGATGGAGGTGGGACCAATATTAGAAGGTGCTAATTTCACTTGAGAGTAAGCACTTTAAAGTAAACTTAGCCTCTCAGCTGTCTATCTCCAGCTACCGATAAACTGCAGCTACTTGTTTCTTTTTCTCACCATACCATTTCCACTGCCCCACATTTTATTAAGTTTCTTTGGAGTTAGCAAGTTGAAATGGTGATTTGTGGCTCTGGTGGTTTGTTGTTATTTTTTTCCACAAAGTTCTGTCTTGGAAAAGAGGCTAAGGGTCACTAGCATAGCAGGGATGGAGGAAGGGAAAACTCAGGCTGAGATTCAGCTCCTAAAACCTGCAGCCTGATTAGCTGGCATTGTCTGCTCCTAACTTACACCTGCTCTACACAGACGGCAGCTCAATTCTGCCCCAGGTGTTTTGTCCATGTACCTGTTGGCTAACCCTTAGCTTAATGGTCCTTTTATGTAACACAGGGTTTGCACCAGAAATATCTGCTTTGGAGAGACTTAAATGAGCTCAGGAAACAGTGAGCTGGTGGTTGGAAAGAATAAAACCAATCCTATTGCTCTCTGAACTGTGGTCATTCCTCTGCCATGCAACCTTGTGACCGCTTCCCTTTCAAAAGCCTCTTGACCACAGTAACACGGTACTTTCTAATCCACCCATTTCAGCCTTGTGCAGTTCCCCTCCTCGCTGCTTGCAATGTATTTGCATTTGGATTGCACTACAACCTCTTTCAAAATACTTTTGCCTTTTTATGCCTGTGTCGAAGTATCAACATAGTGCTTTGAGTTAATAGAGCATTATTTTCAAATTCTTCTCTTATGTGGCTGTTTGAGTTCCAGCAGGTCTCGTCCGACACTGTAATTCCTTTTGTGCCAATTATGAGTCTAGAATAAAGATGTACAGTCACAGAGATAGGGACCTGCTCCCTGAGGAGTACTAGGTTGATTAGAAAAGGAAACGAGTGTTTTCCAGAACTGTGCAAAAATTTCATTGAGCAAAGAAGCTTGAAGCCCAGAAAACTTCTGCTCTCTGGCTCTTTTAACACAGGATTTCTCTTGTTCAAGAAGTGTCTGGAGATGCAGAGAAGCCCAAATTGCCTTATTCTTAACAACCTAGAAGCTGGAGAATTCTTCATTAAGCTCCATGAAGGTCTTGCTTAGTTAGCAAGGTTACGCAGCTCACTCATAGGTTTGGATTTTGGTGTCAGCAGTTTTCCTGACTTTGGTCAGATAATGTGTTAGTTAACTAATATGAATTTAAGTCCAATAATTACAATTCCATCTTTGTTTTAGGGCAGTTGGTGACCTTTGTTTTCCTACAGACTAGCATGAAACACCAGCCTTTGTGTTTGAGCCCGTAATTTTCCTTACTTCAAACCTTATGCCCCAGAACTAACGTAACAGTTTTGAAACTGATATGACTGATGACTCAAAGCATTCAGATTTTTATTGTGATAGAAGATCTGTTGTAGCCTTGGCAATGGTGCAGACTTATAATATCTAAGAAAAAAAATTCTAGTGGAACAGCCCTACATTTTGCACTCACTAGACTCATTAATGCAGTCTCACTAGACTCATTAATTCTGTTACTACTAATTATGATGAAGTAATGCACTAAAATGACTATTCCCACATAATTATCCTTTCCAGAACACTGTCCTGAAAAACAGGTTCTTACTGTAGCAGCTAGATCCAAACAATAGCCTCCTCCCACTTGATAGATCCCACAACAGAGCAAATGCCCTGCAAACATATAGGAGTGGTATAAATCTACAAGATCATCTGCAGTATTTGCAGCTGCTCATTTGCATGGTACACCTGTAGTTGGACTTAAATCTAGAAATAGTGTCCTGTTCTGTATACCCACCAGAAAAAGCAAAGAGATTATATCATGGACTGGCCAAAAAATTCTCACAAATGAAGCAGTGCAAAGTTCCCCACAGAAGTATGATTGTGTTGTTACTATATTTATCACTGAGGTCAGATTATTTTTACTAACTGAGACACATTTCTGAGAATAAATTCATTTTTCGCTTCTTAGTGACAGTTTTTGATTTCTAGTGGGTATCTGGCAGCCCACTGGGGAAGAAGATCTGAAATTGATGTTCTCTGGGGTAAGGGGTTGCTCTCTGGGCAAGCTGAGGGATGCCACAGCGGCAGCACTGAGGAAGGGAACTGTAGCCATGCTCAGCTGCTTCTGCTCCTCTGCCCTTACCACTTCTCCACTGGGGGTGCCCCAAAAGCCACAAGAGCATCTCTTGTGACCAATTCCTCTGCTCTTGGCTTCCTAACTCCTTCCAGCTGAGGTTAAGAGAAGTCCTGAGGCTGAAGTCCTCTTGGCTTCCTCTCCCTCCTCAGGGACAGGCTGCTCTTGTGCCCCGGCCCGATCCCCACTGCCAGTGCAAATGTAGGAAGTCCCTTTGAAAGAAGTTCCCAGGAACTCCCTTCCTGTTGCAAGGAGCTGGGATCATAGCTGTATTATTAAATTCAATGTTGTTATGTTAGCAACTTAAAAATGCAATGAAATCATCCAGGCCATTGTATTTGCCCACGCACAGTGAAAAAGGAAAGGGGTGGCATAAATAATACCAAGAAATTAGCATGCTAATACTCTTTCTTATCCATAAAATAACTGTTGGAAGCAGTTTAGGTAGAAGGAAATAGCTCAAAAAATTACACATTGAAATTGGCAGCATCCCTTAAAGCAGAATATCGTCACCCAGTCCTTCTGTGGGCTCTCCTGCTGGCAAGCAGAGCAGTGGGAACATTCCTTGGTGGGGAGTTAGTTTACAGATTTGAGACAGGTAATCCTGAAGCAGAAAGTTTGTTAGGGATCAGAAGGCAAATTCAGAGGTTTTGATTGTTTCATTTTGGATTTTGTGAGTTTTAGATGCTCATTTATGTTAGAAGGAACCCAAGGAGATCTTTTTTAAAAGGATATGCAAGCAGTAATAGGAGTTAGTTTCCTACATGGCACATTTGCAGTACCATTTTCTTTCATAATTGTTCCCTTTTCCTTTTATTCAAACATAAACCATTGCAGATGAAACTGCACGTATGTCTTCTGCCATTAAAACCTGCTTTTGTGTACTAATGAATCTAACTATGTGTCATAGCAGACTCTAATGAGAATCACTTGCTTTCATTTAACTCTGCAGTTTGCCATTATACATTTAAGAAGATCTGTTGGTTTGTTCCTAGCTATCACTGGATATTCTTTTTCATTAGATAGATACAAGTTTTCTCTGTTGTGACTTTCATTATCAAGGGAACTATGAAATGTTAATACTGGTCTCAAAATCCAGGGCAAAAATGCCCCAAATCCTATATGAAGTGCAATTGTTCATGTTGTAAATGATCTTAAAAATCTGAGTACAAACAGGTTGAGATTGTCTTCACTTATTTATGAAAGAACAAGAAAAAGAAATACCAAGAAGGTGGCTTTGTATAACCCACTTGTCCAATTTACCTTGTTAACTGAATTTCTTGTAGTTAATTTGAGCAGTAGGACCGAAAGCCTCTATAAACAACTATTAAGAACTGTCATACTCCCACACAGATTCTTAGCTTGGATATTAATGTTTAAACTTTTCAGAGCTTAGCCCTGAGGTTTTGCCCTACCAAGCTGTCTTTTTTTTATCACATATAAGTAAAAATCAGATGGAAAAATGTCTTATACCATAGAAACAGCTGTTAACATGATATTTGATCAGCCTTTTGCCCAAACCGGGTATCACAAACATCTCTGGAAAGCTCCCATTACCTATGCTTTACAGTCCTGCTTCAGTTCTCTCTTCCTCTTTTAAAATCCTATTTCCATTCTGTTCAAAACCTGTTAGCTCATAAACATCATATGTAATGAAAAAACTAATTTCAGTTTGGTGTAAAAAAAAAATCATGACTATGTTACAGACTAGGGAGAAATTTAGAAAGAAAATACACTTGAATTTAATGAAGCCTTGGTTACTTAGATATCCTTTCACAGAGTCTGTGAGAAGACTCTGAAATCAAGCTATGTGACATCCATACCTGTGGAAGCTAAAAAAAAACAAACAAAAAAACTTTCAGGTTTTTTTCTTTCTTGAAAAAACATTTCTGAATTCAAAGAAAACTTGGAATTTTCTACACTCCCATTTTGTCTACAATCATATAATAAGGACTTGTTTCTTTCACATAAAGCTTCTCAGTGTCAGAAGATGCCATTATTTTTGTTGAGTTTTCCTTGCCTCCATACAACTTTGACTATATTTTCTTTATTCCTATAAAATTATTACTTTAATTATTTTTTTCCTGACGGCACAATTAGAAGTTCAGGAATTATTTCAATTGATACTGTCTATGTGCATATTTTGTTAGTAAAATCATATGCCCAGAAATTATCATGGATATTTGCAAATTCTTCGCTTAAGTTTACATTTATAGAGAGTAGGAGGACTATCATATCTTTCCTATCATCAATTACAAAGCAAAACTGAAAGAACTATAAAGAAAAATAAAGAAGGAATACTAAAAGCAATCCATGCGGTGTCACCTTGCTGATAGCACAAGTGGTTTTGAAAAGCTTTAGCAGAATAACTTCAAATAGTGAACAAAGCTGTAAATGTTAAATCATCTTAATTATTCCAGAGAAGTATTCATTTCTGATTTGTGTTAGCATGCAAATAAATCAAGTCTGTCTTTTTTTTTTTCCCTAGCAACCTTTTTCACATGTTAATTACTAGTTTGTCCTTGGGCTCCTTTGCCTCAGGAAGGATTAGAGTTTTGCATTTTAGTTTTAAGCCAGAATACTAACATTAAAAGTATTTTATCTATCCAGTTACAGAGGGTGCTCAAATTTACAGTTAAATAGGAGAAACATACAATGCTGTATACAGAAAATCATAGAATCACCAGGTTGGAAGAGACCCACCGGATCATCGAGT
Source organism: Piaya cayana (assembly GCA_013389865.1). NCBI lineage: Eukaryota > Metazoa > Chordata > Aves > Cuculiformes > Coccyzidae > Piaya > Piaya cayana. The sequence goes on from WAAB01024672.1 coordinate 252,835, forward strand.
CCAACCATTCCCATCAATCACTAACCCATGTCCCTCACCACCTCGTCCACTCGTCCCTTAAACCCCTTCAGGGAAGGTGACTCAACCCCCTCCCCGGGAAGCCTCTGACAGTGCCCAATGACCCTTTCTGTGAAAATTTTTCTTTAATATAGCATCTTGTAAGAAAATATCTTATTGTTGCTTGGTTTTTAAGTAACAAAGAGTAATGAAGGGGTTTTTTGTTTAATTTATTCCCTGCTTCCCTTCCTTCTACCAAAGTTCTTTTCTCATTTATGTCCTCTTACACTATTTCCCCTGTACTGAGGGAAAATATCAATGTAAAACAGTGGAAAAGCATTCCTAGTGAGCTAAGATGGTTGTGTGCTATAACCACTCTTGCTTTAAAGAGGTGCTGGGGTTTTGATTATAATAACTTTGCACTCCCCCATGAATTTGTTGCTTAAATCTAGCATGACTGAACTGCAGCCAGGTTGCTGGATACCTCCATTGTTGCCATCCAAAGAAAGCATCCCTGCTGACAGAACTACACAACCAACAACAAACTTGTCTTTGTCCTCACTCCTCTGCTTCACTGTCACACATCCCACCACACAAAATCCATCCCAGGTTTGGAAGTGGCAATCCATCAGCATTTAAAGGTAAAAATAACCGGCCTGGTAAGGGAAAGGGTGGGAGGGGAGAGATAAATCACCCACAGACCTACACCTGGTGCTGCACCCCTGGGGCTAACGTCTCATTAGGCCCTCTGCTGATTTAGTCAGGAGGTTCTAGGGAAAGAAGATTTGCTAATTTAGTTAAATTATACTTTTAAAATATTATGTGTTCCCTAAGGAATAATCTGAAAATGAAAAGATGCTCTTTGGGCCTTCAGGAGGGATAGGCCACACATGTGAGAAGAGGCCCTTCAGTTCTCACATCAGTTATATTCACCTGTGAGGATGATTGGTTTAACACAAAAGAACCTGAAAACCTCTTTCAGAAGTGTGAGCAAATGTGATATTGAAAAATCTCTAACTCAGGCAAGAAGTAAACCCCAGTGATTTAGACCACGAAAATATTCAAATATTCATTTAGTTGATTACCTTTATGTTTCAGGATATTGTAAAATAAAGGAATAGTATCTATAGCATGACTTTCAATTGAATTTCAAATAAATTTATTAAAAAGATATATAAGTATTAGCATATCAAATTTTTTGATAGAGAAATGGGCCCATTAAGAGGTCAATTCCCATTTCATCATTTCCAGTTCAGTTCAGACTAAGGGGTAAACCATATTTAATATGAAATGTTACTCACTGACCAATGCAAAATGAGTTGTTGGTTCCAGGCCAGGTCCTGACAGACAGATCCGTACTGCACAAAACTGTCTGTAGAAATTGCTCCCCTGAGCCTTGATCTTGCAGACGTCTGCACAGTTCTATGCACGTAAGCAGCTTCACTCACTCAAAGACTTTCTGGTTTTGGCCTTACATCCACAGAAACATCTCATGCAGAATCAATAGATGTGTATGCAATTTCAGTGTCAAAATACAGGCTGACAGCCTTGGCAGAATTGTCAGAAATGGAAGGAATTTTAAAATTAAACTATCCATTCACTTATTTGTGCGTGACATCTAATTCTTAACGGAGAAGCCCTGATGAGTCTGTATCTGGCTGTGTGTCAGCAGCCTGCTAGTGCACTGTCCTTGTTTGTGAATGAAATGTGAAGGATGTCTTTACACTTTAAAACCAGATTATGTTAATTCTTATTTTTATAAAAATGACAAATATATAAAACTATTAATACTTCTATGATTAAAAAGGCTACATTTTTTTAAAAAATGAGTTGCTCAATGCAAGTTTCCATGCTCCATCTCACCACACTTTCCAAGACATGTGACAGGAGCATTTACCATTCCACTAACTCATGAAGACTGCAATAATGATGCCTCTTATCAAAGTCAGGTTGACCAACAAATGAAAACTCCACATGTATGTATGAATAATAACACCCATTATAGCAATGAACAGAGTGCATTGCTCTGTGTATGCCACAGGAACAAAAGGACCATTTTGTCCCCATTTCTGTACATACATGAAGAGATGAAAGTCCATGTAAACAGCCTCAGATGACTACAGCATATTCCACTACAACTGCTCTGCTTTTGTAGCTTACAGAAAGTCAGCTAGACCTTGCCTATTAAATCCTATGGGCAAACCAGAGGTGGTTTTGCTTTGTTACTGGTGAAGAAACAGCGTTACTGCCAGATTTTATTTTTTGTGGATTGCTTTCCGTATTCCTTCTTTGTAGTTCTTTCAGGTTTGCTTTGTAATTGATGACAGGCAAAATCTGATAGTCCTCCTCCCCGTACATATTAACTTCCCAGAGGAAGACATCTTTTATATAGATCACAACAATGTACCTCATACATGAAAGAATGATTTTTAAAATGAACTTATTCACTTCTTACACAGCTCTCAAAAAGGTGAAAAGCTGTAATTTTTTCATGGATACGTTTCTTAACAGTCATACACATATAAGTTCGTTATTTGGGCTTGTTCAGTTCAAATATTTTTTCTGGAGAAAAGAAGGTTCCAAGGAGAACTTAATAGTGACTTTCCAGTACTTGAAGGGGGTTACAAGAAAGCTGGGGAGGGGCTGTTCACGAAGGCTTGTGGTGAGAGGACTAGAGGCAAGAGCTATAAACTGGAAAGGGAAAGATTTAGACTAGACATAAGAAGGATTTTCTTCACAATGAGGGTGATGAGTCACTGGCACAGGTTGCCCTGGGATGTTGTTGATGCCCCATCCCTGGAGGTGTTCAAGGGCAAGTTGGTTGGGGCTTGATCTAGTGTGATGACCCTGCCCATGGCAGGGGGGTTGGAATTAGATGGTCTTTAAGGTGCCTTCCAACCCAAACTATTCTATGATTCTATGATATTACTTGTCATAGTCTCATTGTCCTCTGCAGAGATAAACTGAGCTTTCTTAAGACTATCCAACAGAGCATTAAAAAGTTATTTGCTGAAAATTTTAGCTCTATTTCAAGAGTACCTGAAAGAAGAATTTTCAAAATCAGTGACGTTACATGTGATTTGAACATTTTTACATGACTATCTAATCTAGAGCTGCTCAAACACACTCCATAGTTTCTGAGTTTGTCAGTGATTTTTTGCTTTACTTATATCTAAGCTGCATTTGATATAGTCAGGCAGGTATTAAAAAAAGAAACCCAAAAACTGTATGGACTCAGAGTAAAGGTGGATTTGCACTATAACCCATCCTTGATAGAGGCTGAAGAGGGATGAAAAGTTCAAATATGTACTGGTGATTCCCCAGCACACCCACCTATTTTCCAGAGTACTACTGCAAAAGACTTCCTCAACCAGAAAGAGTGGGTTTGTAAACAGCTTGTAAATCAGACTACTAGCTGTGAGATTTGGTACTGATGCACCTCTATAAATGTTTCTTACTGGAATAAATCACGTCGAGGTTGTAAACACCATCTTAGACCACTGTGATGCATCTGTAGCTAAGAGCATAAATTCAGAAGAGTGTAAATGTGGGCAAACCCATCCTTCTGGAACCCCACTATGAATTTACTCCACGTAAATAGCTCTTGAAGGATTTTTCTTCTATGAATGTGTTGAATTTCTTCTGTATCTATGTAAAAATTTGGAATCCCTACAAATCTACAGCAATGATTTTCTCAGAGTGATTTCTATTTTGTGACAGAACATGTCTTTCAGTTTCTCTTGAGCTTGTCACTTGATGATTTTATTTCTCAGTTATATTGAATAACCATAACTTCCCTATTTATCATTACCATGTTACTTGAAATTTATATACCTCTGTTGCCCATTTGTCTTCTTTTCCTGAGGCTAAGGAGTCTTGCTTGCTTAGTAGTTTCTCATATGTCTTTCAAGACTCTCATTACTCTTCTTTTTACCCTTTCTAGCAAATGTGTTAATGATTTTTAGTTGGTGGCACATTCCCAATTTTATTTATCAACTTATTTTATCTGTGATTATAACCTTTAAATTTTCTTTAGTCTTCAGATAGAGAAGAAATGTTACATTTTATGTTTATGTTTTCAGAATAGAATGAGCGACAAACCCAAGAATTTGCAATCAAGAACAAAATACCAAAACTCACAAAGATGAACTGTGCAACATGAATCACACTGCAATGAAAAAAGATCAGACGGTGCATGTGCTGCTTTCCTATATGCAAGTTTCATATCTTCATCACATGCTAATTTATGACTCCTTTTTGAGTGGAAGCTTGTGTTTTTATTCCTCCAGTCTTTGTACCTTTTCACAGCATTTTTGCTGATTGTATCAGAAAATGTGGTTACCCCTGTTGAGGCAAACAAATTACACAAGTCACCATTTCAAAAAACGAACTGTTTGGTTTAGCTTTCCTTTTGATTGAATTTAGAGAAATAATTTGTTATTTTGCAGACTCAGTTGTCTGGCTGATCTTCAGCATCGCTACTGACCCTTACACATGCTTTGCCTTGGAACCCAGCCGGCAGGGTCCAGCATCCCACTAAAGAAGTGTGGAATACTACAATACATCATAATGCGTTACCAGAAGAACGGGACAGAATATTTGCATAGCATGTTCCCAGACAAAATGTTTCAAGTTTTCTGACAAATGAAATATCTAATATGTCTATTGAAACAAGTGGGACAAGTGGGGGTTTTGCCCTGTGATGGCAATACATTTGAAAAATATTCCTAAAATAACATGACTATTACAGTTAGAAAAAATAGCAATAATAATAGTAGTATCACTAATTATGAAACTCTGCATTGGAAGAAATAATTTTAGGGGGAAAAAGGGGTAGGGAAGGACAATGTTAACAAGAGACAAAAAGAGGAAAATTTGAAATTACTGAAAAAGTCACCAAGAATTGGTATAGCTCTGGTTCCTCTGCAGCCTGTTAGAGATTGGCTACTGGCTTGCACGGGGTCAGGAATTCATTCAGTGAGACTTAGAAAAACTTAGAATATGTGTAAAGCATCCATTCCACTGCAAGAAAGCTTTGGAATTTTAGGGGACGAGTTAATTCTCCTTCAAACTGTTCTAGTTTTATGCCCTAAGGCACAGATGGGTTACAGTGAACTAAGAAGACTTTTGCAATAGCAAGGTGATTTGTTCCAGTAAGAAACCTCTACAGGTACATATACAGGTATATCACGGCCTTTAGTTTGAGTTATAGCTTCGTCTAAATAAAAGACCAAATAAAATCCACAGAAACGGGATAAAACCTAACCTGAAATTAGGCATTTTCTATTTACTGAACGTAAAAAGGGGACATGTGTTTCTAAGCAACTTCACAGAAGTTCATGTGTTTTCAATATAACACTTCCTTATGTCCCTTTAGCAATGTAAAGACACATTTTAGATTGTCTTGTTTTGATAAGTGCTCTTTCATGTGAGCAGTCTTCCATTATTTCCTAAAATAAGATCAGCAAACTTGAACTATATTTTACCAACACCTTTACTGATTGCCAGAATTAGGCTTGGCACTGTGATACCTTCTTGTCTCATATCCGAGCAACAAAAATTAAAAAGATCTTCGGTGGCACTTGCCTTGTGAAACTTGCTTAGTCTCTCTGTTCTGTGTCTTTCATCTGCTAAACTATTTTCTTCAGTTGCGGGCTGGCTTCCCAGCTAATAGAAATAATCACAGCATAAATGAACATTCAATGTCAAGTATGACTCTGGGAGATCATTAGTAGAAACCACAAATAGTGGTGAAGCCAAGCAACTGGACGTCCTGGGAAGTCACAATTACTAGAAATAGAACTTAACACTTAAGATATAATTTGTTCCTTGTATGGGACAATTTATGAAGAGATACACTTGTTATCTTTGGACATATTCCTACCATAGTAACTGCAATATACCTATTACTAAGAGAAAGCAAAGAGAAAAAAAAAAAACACCAGTATTTTGGTTTTTTCTATTTTGCTCACTTAGCAATACAGCGTGAAATTACCTTGATACAGTTCTGCTGCTGACTAACCACATTTTCTGTTTAATACATCAGACTTGCAACTTCAATTGATTAGGAACAACACAATCCACTGTTCTATTAGGATAGGTCCTAAAAATCTTCAGTGTTCATCCTTTCTGTTTTATTCACAGTATCCTCACTCACACAGAGCTCAAAAACGTATGTACACCGTCCTCCCCAGGTTCTGAATGAGACCATTTATAAGTAATGGAAATTGGAATGTTATGTAGCGTTTTATCTCTATTTTACTTTCCATTAAAATAAGTCCTTTCTAACAAATTGCAGACCACATTTCCACAAGCCCATGCACTTATACTCAGGCTCAGTTTTGTTACATCTGATCTTGTGAACTGTTAAAGATTTGCTGAGCAAGGGCTTTAATATTAGTCCATGATTTGTGCGTTTTCTGCATTCGTGGTGCGTGGACATAGGTAAAAAGAAGCCAATGTGCCCAATGCTTTTATACCCTCAGTCTGAAGATAAATTGATGTCAATTGGGTAACTTTATAATGCTGTAAATTGGAAACAAACACAGAGTAAGACACCACAGTAATCTAGCAGGGAATCAGAATAAGGAGTCAAAAATATTTAGCAGGAACAAGACTTTCTGCTGAAAGACTGGATGTTGACTGCTGCTGTATCTCTGTTACAGCTCTTTTATTGCACTTAGGTAAAGTAAAAGCACTGAATAACATGTGGGTCAATATAAGCCAGAATCACGCAGTCAGGCAACAGGGAACTTTGAGATAGGCAATGTAAGACTGAGGAGCAAGGTGTGAGTCCTAGTTGTGCTCCCTGAAATCGAATACAGAACAGCCTCCTTTCTGTAGCAGTATAGCTGAATGAGCTAGTCGAAAATCTTGATGAATTCCCGCAGGATGTACTAGATCAGGCACAGTACAATATGAACCTGGCTGTGCTACACACAGAGAATCATTGACCACTGGGCCACCTTGGGAGTCCCCTCCTAGAAGAATATGAGTTCAGCTGCAAAGCAACCAGAGCTAGTTTTGCACCCAGCGGCTACATCTGCTGGAACCAAGCTGGAGTGCTGCAGAGGCCCCTGATTCCACCTTGCCAGAACCAATGAACCCTAATAAACTGGGTTGTAGGCTTACCTAGGGTGAAAGCATTACAGCCAACCATTCGAGTTTTTGCATATTCTGGGACAGTTTGTACTTTTATTACTTCAACTAATTAAATCTGACTGCTAGCTGTACCTATTTTAAGCTGAATTATTATCCCTAAGCCTGCAGAGATAGACTATATACTCTCTGCATCACTGATTATTTATACTCTTCATAGTCCTAATCAATAAACTAATTTGATCTGTGATGAAACTGATCTGTGTTACATTGACCTTTCAATCTTCAAATTACATATAAAAAAATAACAGAAATGGTTTTAGTTAATGAAGAGCCAGAAATCAAGAGTCAAGAACTACTTGCTCCAAGGGTGCTTGTGCTGGAATTAAGATCTGTTTTTCAAAGCAAGAGCCTTAAAAATGTTGTCCATTTCAATATACTCAGGTATATTAAGCTTAGGCAAAGCTACTATATAAAGGAAGGAGCAGAAGTGGTGAGATTACAAAACCTGATATTTCCTACAGTGGTTTGTGAACCAGAGACAAATGTATTGGTGGTGTAATCACTGCATAAGCACTTGGTTCTGCACTGTGCACTTCCCATTTGTGAGTGATAACTTTGAGGTCATTTACCCACAGTGCATAGCAAACTGCAAGACAAGTGCACTTTGTAGAAGCAAAATTTATCTCATCAATGATGGGAATCCAAATGACAGTAGTTTAAATACAAGCAAGATACTCTATTTCTGTTCTGTCACTTTTCAGTCCCATCCTTTCTCTAAACATGTTCCAACAGCTGAAACCAAAGGCAGAAGCTATGTATCTAACTTCCCAGCAAAACCAAACTCAAGCCTCCAAAATAACCCCTTCCTCCACATACCAACAAGCTGAATTTGTGAATTATTTCCCTTCTAAAAGAACTAATCTCAAGATGGCAAGGCTCTGAGCATATCTCCCACCATAAAGAGAGCTCTTCCAGACAGGCTCCAGGGTCAGCCCCAACCTGCCAGCTGGTATATCAGCCTGGTTGTTGGTTCTCACAAACCCCCACAGCCCCAACCAGCCATCCTGGAGCTGGGGCAGACCCTGGCTACTGTCTTTAAACCTCTTCCCATCTTCATTTCTTACTCTGGAAAGACTGCAAGCACAATGCAATTCTCTCATTTTAACAGATAAACAAACTCAGGTTTGGTTTTTTTTCAAGTGGGAAAAAAGAGAAGGGGAATAGTAAAGGACTAAGGCAATTATAACAGATGGTGGGAAAGAGTGGAGCCAGAAATGTTGTCCTGTCACAGAGACAGATGAAGGGTGAGGACCCTAAGCAGTTCTGTGCTGTGAGCTGGGTGTCAGGCTGGAGTATGAGAACCAATCTTGCAAGACTTACAAGTCTACATTAAAAATATATTTTAAAAGATAGCACTGAAGAGGTTGAGTGATTCAGAGTTTTAGCAGTTAAGTGACTGGACTTTTTTCCATCAGGTAAATGTGATTTCATGTTCACTAGCCACTGGATGAACAAGGAAAAGTCACCTATACACATCTTGAAAGTATAAATGGAAAGACATGCTTAGTGTAATGAGCCAGAGCTCCTATTAAACATTTTAACTTAACCATGATAATATCGTAGACACGTTACCTTCCTGCAAGTAAGCAATTGTCTGCAGAATTGTCTGAAACAAAGCAAAATCTTCAAATGACCACATTATTGTAGTTAAACAGGTGCTGCATTTGTCACTAGGAATAACAATTTATACAGGCATTTTAGAAGCACCAGCAGATAATGACTTCAGGCAGCATCAATTCCCTGTTTGCTTCCTTATACAGGGAAACAATGCTGGTCTTGACAGCTCTGTGTATTCACCATCCTCTTGCAGTGTAGGATAACAGGTAGGGCTGGAATCAAGACATGGGAAAAGTAGCCACACAACTGGTAAGAGGTAAGAAAGAATCGATGTACCTTCCGTAAGGCTGAAGAAAACCATATCTGCAAATTATTTTCAGTATTTTGAAGTGAAACCTCTTGTGTCTTCGTTCACTGTTATTTCTGAACGGTTCTGAGATGTGGAAGTCATTATGATGCACTTTATATTTCCCTGAAACATAGCTTTGCTACAACTTCTGACAAGAATTGACTATTATCTAGATATTCTCAGGAGGCAAATACTGTCATATCCATTCTATGAGAGTTTCAGTTGATATTAACTCATCTAAGTCCATTACCTAAGTAGCTTCTCTTTCAGTAGCTGCATTCAATCTCTCCCAAGGAATGAATCTCCAGTTCAATCAATAGGATCATTACATTTGCATCATTCTTCATCCTTAGGTTCATGCTGCTTGTAGTTGATAAAAGGTGAAATAACTGGTAGCAGCCAAAGCTGAGTGAGTAAATAAATAAAGAACAAATTTGAACTGGCAGTCACATATGCCTTTAATTGTCATGTATTGATTTACAATTGCTAGTAGGCTTTGAAATGTTGTCCAAAGCTATAATCCGGCTTTGAAGGAGTGTTATCTTTAGTGTTACGTAGTTTACATTACTAAAGCTATTTGCTACCTAAAATCAAACATAATCAAGTTTAAACAACTTATGGCTAGATAGTTTAAGAATACATTGTTTATTAACCCTTAAAAGCTTGCAGAAACAGAGAATAAAAGAATAAATAAATTCTCCGTCTAAGTACAGTCTGAGGTATTAGTAACTGGAAGCCACCAAAATGCTGAGGTGGAAGAAGGTTCACAAGTGCTGATACCTCTGCTGAGATGCTCAGACACAGCACTGCTTGAGGATTCTCTATTTGTTTAAATTGCCCTAAAACCAGGCAGAAGAAGTAGAACCCTGTTTTTTAGCATGCATTTATACAAAGCAGGTAGCAGAGTCAGTGAACACAAAAGGGAAGGAGGCGATTGATATAAAAGAATAAGCCTGTAGGCACTGTTTTATTACAAGTCTATATTCAAGCTTGAAAGATAAAAAAGATATCTCAGCCTTATATCCTGCATAAATACCTCCAAATTTAAAAACCAAATAAAACTCCAGATTCTATGATTGTGAACTGAATCTTCCTCTGTTTGCTTAGCTTCTCTTCAGGTCTTCAAAGGAAAATTCAATTTGGAGTTTAAAAAGTGCCTGGAACATCAGCCAGATCCAATAGAAGACCCCTGTTTCATAATGTGCTTTTTGTCCAAAGTGAAGCCCTCTGAGCAGCACCTGCGGCTGCTGTGGGGGATGCCTGATGCTCACTAGGCACCATTCACTGCAGTTCTACATGAACTCCAAAATGCTTTTCTTGGGAGTTCAGCATCTTGGGAAAGAGATGAAAAATACATACCTGGTAGTTTAAAAGTTTAACTTTCTCTCAGTCAAAATTCAAGTAATTTTCCATTTTAGGTTAGTATTTTTGTTCTGTATGACACTACACACATGCTGATGATTCTCATATTTGATGTCAGAGAGCATTGTATGTTTGAGAGATAGTTGCTAGCTCGTTCTGTCTGGCCCTGTGCCTCTCAACTCTTGAGCCATATATCAGCTTTGTGGTGTCAGCTATCACAAATCAAGTGTCCAAAGTGTACATTCTGGAATAAAAATGAAGATAGAAAAGCAACTCTTCAGTCTGATCATATTGATGGAAAAAGCTGTGTTATTCCCTGAGATCCATGAGGTGAACTTGAAATTAGGTATTAAATCAATGTGCTACTCTATTACATGAATAGGGCTCCTGCAAACACACCTGCATTTCAGATATACGTTTCTGAATTCTTTTCTGCACTTGCACAACAGTTTCATTTATTATCTAGAAAGTTTTCAAGTCCTGGGGCATATGTGTGTTTACAAAATCATATCACTATCTCTGAGAATGTATTAAAAAGCAACACTATAAATTACTAACAGAATTCTCCATACAGACATGCTTCCTGCGGCTGACAATGCCCAGATCGTATGTCTGTACATAGCTACATGTGGTGTAGATATACTGCCGGCTGAAAAATAGACATAAGGCCATGGAGCTGTCTGTCAAGGTAAGTTTAGTCTGGTGAGCTGTTAGGCTCCAGGGATTTTTCCTGTTGCTGCACACGCTGCTGTTCTCATTCCCAGGTCCAGCCAGCAGTCTGGCTAGGCATGCAGCCCAAAGATGCATGCGCACACATCGGGCAGCACAGAATGACCTAGGGAGAAGGCAGAGTCTTCACCAACACCTGCACATCCCCAGGTTCACACCAAATGCACTCATATAAACATGAACAGTTCTGGTGGCCTAAGCAGGTTCTTCCTTGTTTGCTAATCAGGCTTAAAGCTTGCTAGCATGCATGTACATGAGGCTCCCTGGCAGTCTCTGGTGTCTGCTGAAGGTGACTATCAGATCCCAGCCCTTCCCCTATCAAGCTCACAGTCCTCTTACCCAATTCACTTGGTGCTCCAGCTCTGCTGACCTGTCTCTCCAGTCAGTGGAGGTGCAGGCACCCTCGCCTCTCATCCCAAACACCAACTAGTCTGTTGTGAACCTTACTGTTGGTCAGGCACATCCACATTGGAAAAATAGTTGTGAATAATAACATTTAATAGTAAGATGGGATACAGAGGACTTAGCCAGAGAAGCATGCTGGCCTGCAGCTTGCTTCACACATGACTGACCCCTTTTTTCTCCTCTGCATTCCTCTCTGATCCATCTCCATCTTTTTCTTTCCCTGCATTTGTCCTCTTTCCTAAATGTGCCTTAATAAATTTTGTTCCTTCCCACAATCCCCCCCCAAAAAACCCCAAAAAACCACAAAACCTTATTAAGCTTTACACAACCTCCTAAATCTTGTCAAATATCCCATCAAAAGTTTGCACCTTCCCATGAGATCTATGGAAATCTTGTTCCTCTCTTTCTAAGGAGCAAAAAAACCTCTGGTTGAACCTCTTCAAGCCTGTTTCAGTGGTTCCTTCAGTGGCCCATTAATCAGTGCCCTAAGGATTCTCATATTTTTATTGTCTCATTATCTCCTGTTCCTTAGTTTCTGCGGCATCAGTGTTTAATTTATTACCTCTCTTGCTCCTTGTCTTTTAAGCTGAATAGCTGTTAACCAAATATCTTCACAAACCAGATATCCTTACAGTCCACCTACCCTCACACTCACCAGGCTACCACGTGCACTCCCTGGGGAACAGTGTTTTCCTCACAAAGCATGAAATCAAATGAAATTAAATCAAAACAGCAGTCTATTGCTAACTATTGACTATCACTCAGATACCACATCACTGCACACAGTATAAATACCATGCATTTAATGTTCTGTAAATTAATTGAAGTGGAAAGTCCATATTCACGATTCATCCTGATGAACTCAAGGAAAAACCCAAGAGGGTAAATACTAATTCTAAGATAGGGGTTTTTTTCAGTATTGAGTAGTCAGTTTTATTTTTTTCCTGTAGTTAAGTCTTTGCCTCACAGGATTCAGCTTTATAACCATCAACTACCTACACTGTAAATTATTATTAATCATTTGGTATTTATGTAGTTACTATTGTACCACAATCCCTACACACACTTATGCTGCTATAAGTCCAAGCAACACCACTACTCAAGCTGCCCCAGAGCAAATTAACATAGGTTGCAGGACTCCGTTTTAAGAAAACTCATTGTTAGGAGGTGAGTAATTTAATTTTTCTGGGGCTGATAATTTCATTTTCATACTTTATACTTTATTAGTTTATGGTGTCAAGCAAACTGCTTGGCTTATGAAGAAAATGATGGAATGTTTGTTTTCTACTGTCTACTAGAACTTCTAAAGTTGGTTGCTTGCCTTGGCAAATTCAGTATCCTACTGCCCTGACACCTTAAAATAAGCCTGCCCTGCGAGTACAAATCAATACGTACTTACAAGGAAGAAGGTGACAGAACAGCCATGCTCTTCCCTCTAAATCACATCTCCTTCATTTCACTTCCTTTTTAATGGCACTCAGAGGAGCAGATGGGCCACCGCTCCCCTCCTCAGCCAGCTCAGGAGTGGCATCCAAGGCGCAATTCATAGTGACCTTTACACTTGGTAATCAATATCAAACATCAGTAATGTTTGAATCGCCATTTAAAGTCTTATTTTTGTTACTGCTGAAAGAAGACAAGGCTGATGGGAATCTGCACCATCGCAACGGCTCCAAGGACACCTGGTCCCTGCACTGTTCCTCAACACCCGGAGCCATCCAGTACCAGCATCCTGCACAAGCTGAAAACAACTAGTGTGTAACATCACACTAGAAAAAGAAAAGTGCATTGTTCCTCAGAAAGAAGGAAAAACATATGAAAGGTATTTCCAAAGCCTTATTTGTTTACAGCTGAATGCAATGTTCTCAGTGAAAACAGATGAGCCTAATAACCCTAAGGAGGAAACATTTCCCATCTTGAAAAAGGACCGAGCTGGTGTCTCCCTGCCATCCAAATCTGTGAGAAGAGGAGGACACGAACTCCTCTTGAGCAGCTCTACCAAGGCCAGACAGCAATCATTTTGCCAAACAAAAATCATCCAACTTGAGTCTGTGTAGTGTGTAACCAGCGTTATTGCCTCACCGTTAGCTAGCAGCAGACTAATGCTGCTGTTCTTGGGTAAACTTACAGGTATTATTCTTTTGAGTCACTTTCACTGCTGCAAAAGCAATGAGGCTGAACATGGAGGCAGAGTAAGTGGTATATAGCCAGACCAAAGAAAAGCTAAAAGTAGCACAAAACAAGGGAAGTTGCAAATGTTACAACTGTAAAAGCCTGAGTTACATTTTATTATTTTTATTTTTATGAAACAGGAAAATAATTTGATGGTGGTCTGGAAAAAGAAAGGGTTTTTTTCCTGTTTTCAGTGCTAAGAACACCTACATGGAATAACACCGCATTCATAGCTATTTTCCCTCTACTGCTGTTATCTATACTCTGACATGGATGTCAACACACAATAGAGTCTGGTACAATGCATGGAGTTACAATGAGACTGTAAGAATTTGGGTCTCCTTTGCAATCCTCACATTCAGTACTGGCCATTATGGAATTGCAATAGGAGATGACCCAGCAGTCTGCACAGCCCATAATACAGTGCTCATTGTCTCACTGGGATGTGGTGAGTTTTCACATCTAAGCTGTTCAGAGTTTATATATTAAACAGAGCTAAAATGGAACGTATTTACATAAGGAAGATATTAAGGTATGCAGTTCCTGAGCATTAGCTCTCCATCTACAGAATATTGTCCAAGCTGTCACAGGTATCTCTAAAAAAAAAAGTGTCTTAATTTTTAGCTGACTGTGGCTTTTTGACATCAAATAGCCAATAATGATGTGTTTTGGGGCATTCCTAAAACTGCTTCTCATGTCTCTCAATTACTTGCCCCCAGCAGAATGGCTGCAGTTATTAGTTTGTGCTTCACTGCATCGTTTGTGTTATTCCAGCTCCATGCGAAGTATGATTCCTGCCATTTATTCACTAATAGCAACTAGCAGCCTCTCCCCCTTGAGGTTCTCCCCCACAAATGTACTAAATAATTTGCTGGCCAGAAACATAACTATCCTTCATTGTCAGTACATGCTTCAGTTTTTTTCAGTTCTGTTCACATCCAGCAATATAGCTACCAGAATTTCTTAGCAACAATTAAATTTCTGGAGTATAATTAAGAGGTATTTTCAAAGTACCAAATCCACAAAGCACATAATATATTATCAGACATGGATAAAAAATATAGCCTAGGAAAATGTTAGGACTTACAATTATTTTTTTCTTTTTGGTGATCATCTTAGATTCTAGATTTATAATTACATATTAGCATATACACAGTAATGGTGCAAACAGCATTGGAAGTGGCTTTTAATTTGGGGTTTTTTGTAGATTCTTTTTACTCCACCTCCATCAAATACTAATTAGTGAAAAAGTCTTTGGTGTATTTCTGGGCATCACAGATCGCTAACCTGGAGTTTGCTGGTGAACTGTTGGTGAGGGATTCCGAGGATTGTAGATCTCTAGCAAAGAATGAAGATAGATAGATAGATAGATAGATAGATAGATAGATAGATAGATAGATAGATAATGCAAAAAGTACTGAAGTCATATAGAAGACAGTCAAAGCACGGAGGCAGCAGAATTGTGTGCATCCAATACAATCCCAATGTCTGGCCTATTTCATTATTCCTTTTACTCTTTGGTGTATAGACTCTTTCCGAATTGAACAATTAGAGGATTCTCTAGCACTGCTGAAAAATATTACAGGAGGCACTTTAAGATCCTAAATATTTCCTGGTTTGTCCAAATGATAAAATGGTTCCTAAACCTCTCAGTGTTAGCCTAGAATCCCCTGACCAGCTGGACTTCCCCTCCATACTCTGCTTAGGAAAGTGAAACCTTTAATAAATTCTATCACAAATGGGTCGAACAAGCTGAATTTGGGATGCGAGGAAGCAACTGTACAGCTAAACACCAAGAACTTGTATGAAAACATCATGAAAATAATCCTAAACACATAGTACTGTAGTAAGCAGTGCCAGGGACTGTTACTGGAAAAGTGGTAAATTCTGTGTTGGTCAGCAGCTCGCACGATGCCTCCTGCTCTTGGCTGTACCTGTCAGGGCCCAAGGGCTCCCTCCCTAAGGACACTCAGAGTTTAAACTCCTCGAGGATCTTTCCCAGCAGGCAGTTTGTTTTCTAGGGCAGGGGAATCTTCGTGGGCAGGGTACATCCCTGTTGGTCATTTTTACTAGCAAATGGGCCTGGATACTTATACTGTCCTAACCCAGACACAGCTTTACAGTCTCAGCATCTTCTAATGCACCATGGGGGCATCTGCCCCAAGACTAAAGCCCAGAAGGTTCACTGTTATCCAGCGTGTCGCCACAGCAGGAAACAGAGGAAACTCCTTCTTTAAGCTTAGTGGAACAGTAGGCATCAGTTTAATTATATGTCAAATACTATTATATTTCTATCCTAAAAACACAAGCACAATGTCGGATTAGATGTATATAGTACTAATTCCACATTATGTTGTCAAGGGTGAATTGCTCAGCATTCAGTTGCTGAAATATTTTACACCATGTTAAAGTTAAAAGGTTAATAAGATGAGAAGTGTGACAGAAAGTGCTATGAACAGATTAATAGGGAACCATTTAGAATAATTTATATTAAGTGTAATAGCCATATAGATATTTCCTTTAATATGATTGCAGGCAATATTCTCCTCTTATACATTTTTAGCTAAAAATATTATATTTCTTTCTGGTCTATCTATTTCAGACTATATAGTAGGAAAAACGTTCAAAGTACACTTATGCTTTGCCCCTAAAATCAAGTTTAGGGTCTTATATCCTAATATACAAGTGATACATAGACTGTTGCAACCTTCACAGAAGAACACAAATTACTACTCACAACATGAATCGATTGTCCTACGTTTTACTGGGGGAAGGTCATCAGAGTAGACGATAATCACGAAAAAAGAAAACAAAACTGTCTCTCCAGCGGGTTCAGTATCACTAAAAATCACAGAAATGAGAAAACAAAACCATACATTGTGACAATTGTTTGTAACCAAGATAGCTGGGAAAAACAAGTAATTTGAATACATTCTGGAGGCAGTAAATTGCACGCATCTCTAAATTGCATACGTCTGAGCATTTACATATATTTCCAATTCACACAGAAATCAGTATAAAGCTCTAATTATACCTTCTATTGCTCAGCAACGCAGAGACCCTCAGCACAAGTCGCTCAGAAAACAAAGACAAGCTAATACTTATAACTAGGAGCCTGTAATTTAATTAGTCTGCAAATGAAATGGATAGAATTTTAAATGTTTTCTTATTTTTTTCAACAAAACCTGAAGAGAAAGTGTTGTAGACCTCAGTTTGGGAGTTCAGTTCTGTTAAGTGGTAAGACGCCTCAGACACAGCATAAATCAGCCATCACCGACAGGAAACCCTCCTCAATAAAACTTACCTTGCTCTTCCCAGAATACAGCCACGTAAGTCTTCTGAAGCAAACAAAGCATAACTTGGCCTCACTTTTAACACATGCGATAAGTAACGTCACAGAATAAAATCCACCCTCCTGATTTGTAAGTGGGTGTTTTGGCCCCACTTAGAGCCAAAATGAACCCCAGACCTCTAAGAATTTCCATGTAACAGCACCCAGGGAACAGCTGTGAGTAAGTGCTTCTCAACGAGCACCTCTGAAGCCTGCAGAAGCTAATTACACATCATGCTAAATGAAGAGGATCAGCTGGTAAAGTGGAGAGAGGTTAAATAATTTTAAAGCTACGATGGTAAGTTTTATTTTCTATAATGCTGCAAGCATTGAAAGATCTAGTTTTCTCTTGGCAAATTATTTCAGCTGATAATTAACATCAAGGGCAAAACTTTGCACAGTGCCTGAAGTACGATTTTTGAGGGGTCTTAAATATCTTCTTGTGAGAAGACTCTTTTAGAGTCCTTTTTACAGCTAAAATCAGTTGTGAGGTTTGGCTGATGTTGTTTATCATTACCAGCACATACAACAGCTCCTGACACTGCAGAAACAGTCCTTGTAATTCTATTGCAGTGCCAAATGACAGAGTGTGACACAGCAAGTGAAGCATATTTAGAAGCCTGGTTATGCTCCACTCAGCACTGCCGACTGCTTCATCCTCCAGCCCAGGAGAGGTTTGGAAATGCACGGCTACCCCTTAAGGCCACCTTAGCCCACTTTTCCTTCAATGTCTCCCACACATCCCAAGGAATCTAATCAGTTCTTCCCCTCGTGACGCTAAAATTAGAATGAGACCTGATTAACCTGCTCCTGGTGGATATTCCCCCTTGTTTCAATGATCCAAAACAGATCCAGAGGCTGTGGCTTGCACAGTGGGAAGGAAGCAGGCACTCTCTTTCATGTTTAAGGGAGACCATAGATTTGTTTTTCTGAAGCAGCTGGTATTTCTGAACTTAGAAATAAAACATGATGCCATGAAAAACGTGCACACTACTTGATAGCTTTTCCATCAAGCTATGAGTACAGGAAACACTTTCAACCCATTTACACTTTTGCAGCTTGGTAATGAAAGTCTATGTGAATAAATAAGAAAAACCTAGAAGAGTTAAGCCTAGAAGCTATTCATTACTCTTCTTGTCAGTGCCTGTATCTCAGTGAACTTTATAAGTAATTCATGATATTCCTTTTTTTTTTTTTTTAAATTTCTTTCTCACTCCACAGCATAGTGGGACCTTCCATTGAAACTGTGATTCCTTGTAGGGCTTCACAAAGATTCGATGGTCGACCAAGAAGGAACAAAGGAGGTTTGTGAATCTGTGTTGAACTGAGGGGCTATTACATTTTTAGCTAAGTTTAAGAGGAGGAAAATGTCATCTAGAAACAAAAGGAGCATACTCAATCCATATGTCAAAGCCTAATAAATCCTGTCTTTGATTTTGTGATTGTGAATAGATCAATTAAATAGATGTTACATTTGTGAATGAGCCCTTGTTATTTTTATCCATTTGTGGCACAAATTCACTTTCCTGAGCAGGAATCAAGGGTTCAGGAAACAAAAGACTCTTGAATTCACTTTCCTTTCCTTTTCCCAAAGAGCCCAAGCCTGAGATGGCCTTCAGATGAAACCAGAAGTTAGGGCTTCATGCTTATGTGAAGTAGTAAGTCATGTGTCTGGCTAACTGATTAAAAAATGTAGATAAAAGTTTTCATTTCAAGCTTATCATGAGAATATTTCTGAGAGTTAAGAGCACCTCAGAAGTTAAGGGCCATTCATTTTCTGGAACATGGAAAAGTGGCCACATACGTTCTTTTCATTCCCACCTTTGAGAAGGTAATAGGTACAAAGCTGGGAAGGTGGCTGAAGACACAATGCCTGCAGCTCCAATTCACCTTCACAGAGTTGCACTGTAAACTAAGCTGTCTAACTGGGGAGGCAGAAAGCAATTTCTCTTCCGTGGTGTCTTCCACCTTGTTAGGATGGTGGCAGGCTGCCGGCATTCCTGCTGCAAAGACCAGAGGGTACGACCTGTGCAGCAGTGGGGAAGATGGAAGGTCATTATATTATATGGTCATTAGGGTGTGAAAGAGCTGCAAGGTAACTGTCTTTCTGTGAAAGGATAAATAGCGTTGTCTAGAGGGCTTCCCACGAGGAGGAACTCTGGAGCTGGGCACAGCCCTTCCCGGCTGTGAACACAAGAGCGGGCAGCGCAGTCTCTTGGGGAGCCCCAGGGAAGGGTTGATCTCTCCGCTAGACCTTTTGTAGGGGAAGGACAACTCGTGCAGAGCCCGTGGGCAGTGGCTGCGAGCAGGATCAGTGGTGTGACCCCGACAGAAACCACTGCAGCACCTGGGAAGCTGGAGATAGAATAAACTTGTCTCTCTCTGGAAAGCATTGATAGGGGTGTCAGACTGGCTTGCATGTGGAGCTCAAGTCCACGGTCAAGACTTGGAAGTCTGAAGAAATCTGTGGCTTGAGAGACTGGGATGGGGCTAAGAAAGAAGAAATCTTAAATTCTGCCAATGTTGTCACTCTCATAACACATAAACTTGTTTATAAGAGAAAATCTTCATTTTCATATTTGCCATCTGTCAGCTGTACTAAAATTCTTTAAAATGTTTGTTCACACAAAATTAAAAATAGCTTTTTTTTTTTTTTGTCCAAACACTGGAGAGATGCTTTTTCACATTTCAACAGTTCAGAGAAGGCTTTCTGGAAACAGTTCCTATACGGGCAGGAACCAGAGACTATAGACAGGCTATTGCAATGTTAATTCCCAGTTCAATCATAGAATTGAAAGCATAGCTGCAAGAAAAGCATTTTTTCCTGCAGGAGATCTGGGAAAAAAAGGCCATTGACATATACAGGCACAAAGAACTCCAGGACTTGGTTCAGTGAAGCTGGCTACAGGCAGCACATTGCATAAAGCTAGCCCAACGAGGAGCAGAACCTACGTATCTCTGCAAATTCTTAGCCTAAAAAATGTCTTTGTTTCTTCCCCCTAATGTAACTAAATCACATTTACAATTTGTCGATATTTGCTTGCAGGCTTGAATTTATATGGGACACTAACTCATCCAAGCGTATGTTGTTTAACAATAGAGAAGAGAGTGGGAATTGTGTTCGCGGTATAGGCCTCCGCACATTTGTCATGTACAAAAATGCAGATGGATGGCAAAGAATATGTTCTCTACAGAATTTTCCTCCATTTTATCTTATTGCAGTAACCTAATTCACTTGGGGCTTTACAAAATAACTGCATTTATGATAGAAAGGATTTTAAAAAAAAAATCTATCCAGTATTTTGAATATTAGCTTAGTGGATATCTTACTGGGGAGTTGAATTAAATATTAATAGTGTATTATACATACACATATTTTTCTAGCTAAATGTACAGTGACCCGAGGGTACAGGGATGTGAGTGTGCATATAAAAATGAGTAAATACACACCCAAAGTTACTGCCTCAAATGCAGACATGGGATTAAGATTAAATAAACAAATAAATTCTGTCTGTGGACATCAAATCCCAAAACTGACAGGACCTGAAAGCAAGGCTTGTCACATTGAATATGTTGGACTCCCAAAGAAAAGCTGGTGCCTTTCCTGCAGAATGAGCACAAGGCATGTAAGACACCACATCCCTCCTGCCAACCCATCCCTGTGGAGAATTTGCAGCACGTTCAGAGCACCTGCTGGGGAAAGGCAGAAGTATGCAGAAAGCCTTGGACCCTCAGGGAGGAGGCACAAAGCAGTGCAAGATGCATCCTAACACATGCCCCCATGGGTGCTGTGTGCACCTGAAGCTGAGCAGATGCTCAGAAACCCGCAGTGCTGCCCTGCACTTCAGTCCCTGCACTTCCAGTGGGAACTTGACTGATATATTCACCAGATGAGCAGGCTTGAAGGTCCCTCCAACAACTGTAAAGCTAAGGGCTATTTTCCAGTTGTCCAACAGGACTGTCACATCCAGTAAATAACCAAATTGAACGGGTCACAGAGCCCGGACAGTACTTTGCATTATATTTCAACCTCTGGGTATTATTTGGATCAAGCAACATCTCCTATTTCACATCTTGCTAATTCCAGTTCCGTGCTGCTTCCAAGCAGAAGCTAATGTTATAGCTCTAGAGGTGCCAGACTTTCCAGATCACATTAAAATTATTGGCAGTATGATAATTGCTCATAACAAAAACTTAAATAAGCATATTAACCTAATCTACAGCATTAATTTTGGCTTCAAAAGAAAAAAAAGTAATTTTTATTTCTCCTATTTAAATTATATTTTAGTAATATTTTACATAACTTGATTAAAGATTAAAAATCTTTTCTAATCTGATCATCTTCCTTCAACTACCAAGCCTGTCAGAGTTCAAGAAGCAGCTGGAAGATGCTCTTAGTCCCGTGGTTTAGTGTTAGGGAGTTCTGTGAGGAGCAGGGAGCTGGATGTGATGATTCTTATGGGTCCCTTCCAATTAGACATAGCGTATGACCCTGTGCTAACATGTTTTCAAGTAATTAATTCCCAGAACTGAGAAGTTTTTAATGTTTGTTCCTCCTTCACAGCCCCAGTTCAGCTGTCTACCTGGGCAGCTATTGCTGTTCATCTGAAACTACCAGGTCCATGGGCAGGGACACCTCCCTCTGGATCAAAGGCTCCAAGCTCCATCCAACCCGGCCTTGAACCCCTCAGGGATGGGGCAGCCACCACTGCTGTGGGCAACCTGGGCCAGGGCCTCCCCCCCCACCCTCACGGTGAAGAAATTCTTCCTAATGTCTAGTCTAAATCTGCCCCTCTCCAGTTTATACACATTCCTTCTAGTCCCATCACTACAGGCCCTTGTAAACAGCCCCTCCACAGCTTTCCTGTAGCCTCTTCAGGTACTGGAAGGTCACTATAAGGTCTCCTCAGATCCTTCTCCAGGCTGAACAACTCCAACTCTCTCAGCCTGTCCTCATGCAGGAGGAGCTCCAGCCCTCCAATCTCCTTTGTAGCCTCCTCTGGACCTGTTCCAACACCTCCATATTCTTATGTTGAGGATTCCAGAACTGGACACACTACTCCAGGTGGGGTCTCAGGAGCAGAATAAGAGGGCAGAATCACCTCCTTTGATCTGCTGGCTGCGCTTCTTCTGATGCAGCCCAGGATACGTTTGGTCTTCTGGGCTGTGAGCCCATGCTGCTGGCTCATGTCGAGCTTCTCATCACCCAGCACCCCCAAATCCTTCTCCTCAGGGCAGCTCTCAGTCACATCATCCCCCATCCTGTACTGAAACTGTAGATTACCCAGACCCAGGTGCAGGACCTTGCACACTTGTCCTGGTTGAACCTCATGAGGTTCTCAGAGCCCCACTTCTCCAGCCTGTCCAGGTCCCTCTGGGTGACATACAGCCCTTCTGGTGTGGCAACTGCACCACCCAGCTTGGTGTCATCTGCAAATCCTCGGAGAGCGCACTCAATCTCACTGTCTATATAACTGATGAAGATATTAAACAGCACCCTCCCAACATGGATCCTTGAGGGACACTTGCCATGGAAATGTTACAGAAATTTTAACTTTACTATCCACTTTCAGTGCATCTCAAACCTCAGCTAAACTAGAAACTGTATTTCTAGCATCCTCCACCTGACATGTCCAGGGTTATGGCCTCCAGGCATTATTGTGTTTTTGCTTAATATGCTTTCAGATACAGCCTACAAGCCAAACGTTTCCATCACATGTGCTATAAGGGGATGTTGCATCATTTGTAAGCAGGAATAAGGTCAGAGGCCAGTGCGAAAGGCTGTTGAATAAACTGTCAGTAGATGATTTGGATAACAACACACTGAGGAGAGGTGATGTATATCAATATACAGAAGTCGCCTTCAGCTTGATATACTGTCATATGAAAACTCTAGTCTGTATGTCAATCCAGTTCGGGCCATTAGCCATTTTTTCCCCAGTCACCCTATTCCGGAGGGAACATCACTCTAGACACAACACTGGATGATGCAGTCATTATTTATAATCATGACATCCCTCCCAGGACTGTTACCAAATGAGTCCCGCGTCTCCTGAAAAAAATCTGTCAAGACCATCAATATATTACAAAGAAGGCAGAGACAGTCATTATGTAATAATTCTTTTGCAAAAAAAATACCATTCAAACAAGGTAATATTAAAGCCTAAGAGTCTATTCATCAGGAAAAAACCAGAATAATCCTTAGACTCATTGACACCATCAATGTTTATGTCTTCCATCATAGACCCTTGGCACTTAACTCAAATGTGTGTATGTATCTGCGTGTATATACACTTTTTCATGCAACAGTGGTTAATATTATGGTGAAATTTAACTCACCGAAGAGAAACAAGATCTGTGGGTGAAGGTTGTCAGAACATCAGTAGGACTGGGACCATTGCTCTTCCCGTGCAGAGGCCTAATGTCTAGTCTCATAATTTTTGGTTTTTCTATTTTTTTTTCATATTGGTTTCATATTGAAGCCTTTACCAAATTCAAATGCCTCTCATCTTGATCAAACCAATTTTAGGTCACCCACATCCTGGGTTCAGCTATACCTACAAGATTCTATAGAAACTCTGGTGTCTCTTTGTAAGCCAGATTCCCCGTTCATAAACTAAAACAGGGACTGACACTGTTCTTGGGACCCTGTTCCCACAGCCGAGTAAAATGCGCCACCTGATAACATCCTTACAGTTTAAGTTTCCAGATTATGTTTTGGTTTAAATATTGCTTAGTGGAAATGCGTATTTTTTTCTTCCTATTCAAAAAAACCCACAAATCTTTCATGAATACCAAATTTCATCCAGCACAAATAACTTAATGCTAAGGCTTAGGCATTTAAGAAGTAATCTGTAAACACAGAAGGAAAAATAAAGGATAACAGCCTATAAAAGAAAAATCTAGACATTACAATGGTAAAAGCCAGGTATGTCGTCGGAATCTTAGAATTTGAGTGTTGTACTACAGTAATAAAGCAGCACTTAGTGCATTTGTAAGAAGCAAGTTTTTTTTAAAAAACAAGCCGTTTTCAGATAAAATCATAACAGTTTGGGAGTGCATGAAGTTCAGAATTGTCCCAAATTCATTTTCAAGATAGGTGACACTGCTTCCTTGGTAACCCAATTATTTTATACTACTTTTTAATACAATTAGGGATGCAAGAGATCCAATACAAATGGATTGGGTTTTTTTCTAGAGCAGAATTTGTTTAATTCCGCTAAAGAATAGTCAAAGAGAAAAATGAAAATATTGTTTGACCCTCAAATGTCTGACCCCAAACCATCCTTTTTGGAACATTTTTATACTAATGATAAATTTTATTGCTATGAGTTTTCAGCATAGTATTCACACGCTTAAACGGGAGATTGCAAATGCAATGGATCAGGAGACCACATGGGAAAATGTGTGCATGTGTGAAGGATGAACCACCAATCACCTCGTATGCCTCCATAATAAGGTAATTGCTTTTCTTGACAGCTCAGATGAGATTTGGCTCAGATTCTGCACAGCCCCAGATGATGTCTCCTGGCAGTCACTTGCACACCTCCCGCTATCAATCAGCCTTCCTAACGGAGCGACCACGGCTGCTGCAGGGCAACAGCACTATCTGCAGCTCTCCCGCAGGAACGCAAAACCCAGGAACATGGGTGCATTCATTTGTAAGTCTCTCTGGTAATTAGTTCAAATGATCAGATCAGGCTTGGGAAACAAAAATCAACAAAACAAACACTGCACTGCTCCACTACAGTGATTCCTCAGAGGTCATGGCCACGCTGACTAGCAGTACGGCCACAGCTACTGAAGTCTCAGCAGCCGTGAACCTGGATTCCAATTTTCCTGGAGACACAAAGGCAAAGAAACTCTGGGTTGGTGGAAACAGTTAATTGTACATGCTTGGCCTGTAGGTATTGAACAATTACCCACAAGCAGTAAGACGGAAGATTCCACACACACACAGTTTAGTATCACAATATTAGCAGCATGCAGAGGCTGCCCTGGTGACTTCCCAGAAATAAAATAATAGATAAGCTAGATCCAGGAATTTATTTAGTGAAGCTTATCAGGAGTGCAGTGCATTGTCAGATCAGGACTACTTACATAGTTGCATACACGCCAAGGAGGGTTGCTCAAGGTCTTTCATTGAATTTAACTTCTCAGCATCAAGGCTGTATACTTACTGCTCCTCAGTTAACATGTACTCAGGTCTTTCAAATCCAAACCAGAGCTCTGAAGAGGAATATTTCATACGTTCAGAATGAAAGTCACGTGCTGGATCTGTTAGATTGAAACTGTTCCATCTGAATTGATCAAGAGGGACAGTTCTGCCCTTTTCTGGAACCTTATTCTTGCATCTGGTTGCACTTAGATGCTTGGGTGGGCAGTGAAGGTAGGTAGAAGCAAACTTTTAACTGTGTTCCCCTCCTTAAGGTGCACTCTTATGCTCCTCAAGTATCTCCTGAACTACACCCAACTCGCCAGGGAAGCAGCTGCTTCTGGCATTTGCCGCAAGCTCTGGGCACCATCCACTAAGGGGAGGCAGCAGCACACACCGACCTCCGCAGATCAGTTCTCCATATATGAAAAAGAAAATATTAAACAGCACCAGAATAGAAAGCAGAGAGCCTCAGACTGCACTGTAAGTAGCAATCAATTATATCTATCGATAAATAGGAAATAATAGTGGTGGTGTTTTGAGGGTTTTTTGTATTTTTTTTTCTCTCCTTTGGAGGGGGATGTCTTAGGAGCTGGAGGAGTTCTTTCTGTTTTTAAAATAAAGGACCCTGCATACTCCTTCACCCGGGTTCAGCTGGTATTCAACTTGTATTCAAGTTTCTACAGCTCTTTTGAGAAGGAAATTGAATCCCTCCCATGTCGAGAAGCCCAGCTTGCAGTTTAAATAGGATTTTTCAAGTATTAGCATATCAAACAGTGCAGCTGCCAGCGTGCACCATAACACTGGCACACCTTTTTCTTTTTCTCCAAGTCTCAGCTTCCTTCTGCCCTAGTACTTTGCATTTTTAGTGAAAACAAACTGAAGACAAACTTGGTAACCATCTGCAGGAGCAAGACACCAGCTAAGTCCAGACAACAGCTTAATTTGCTTCCAGAAATCAAAAAGCAGCTTAAATCTTCTGGGTCCCTCTAGGAACACTGCTGGTCCTCTTAAAGTCTACAAGGCAACACCCCAGTTCTGATGCCTAAGACTATTCACTAATACCAAAAAGCTGGATACTGGCACTCCACACAGGGCAGCGGAGATGCCAAAGTAGTCAGGATCCTCCCTTGATCATAAAAAGTTCAAAGGGAAGCCAGGAATGTCAGGTCACACAGCACGTTAAAAGCCACACGGAACCCCAGCTCTGCCCCATCTCTGGACCGGTAGCAAGCAAAAGTGATTGTAGGTGGCATGAGCTCTAGAATATATATTCTGCAGAAATATTTTGGGCCTCTAAGGCTTATTTTAACATTTCTTTGCATATTCACGTATGTGATGAAAAGTTCACAAATTTAGTGTCAGCGTGGGAAGTGGAATAGTTGCTCTGATTATGTCAACATGTTTAAACACATTGAATGCAAAAATTGGTCTCAAATTTATGGTGGGTGAATCCAATCACCTACATGGATTTTCCATGCAGACAAACACTAAGATTCCCAGAATCCGAGCTATGAAGCAGCCTGTATATCCCAGTAGATAAACCTTCAACATTCATAAAAAATAGTCAGTAAATCTTTACATATTGTTTTTCTAGATATTGCCACCTATTGAAATAACTCTTATATCACTCTTCTGTCCAGTACAAGAACAGCAGACTTGTGGTACGATCATCAAACAAAAAGTCAAAGGCAAATAACGTTCATTTCTCAACCGAATCTATATTGCTAGGGCTGCTGGAAGTGTTACTTCCTAAAAACCTCTCAGGAATTACATACATCATTACCTTTCAAATACTCAGAACTGTAGTCAGTGAAATGTTACAGGGATGCTGCAGCTCCTTAATCAAGTTCTCATTTTACTGTATCAGGTGATCCACTGGCTTATGAAATAGGAGCTCCCTCACGGAGCGGTGTCAGCTCCATGGTGTCCATGACAGCTCATTAAATTGTGTGGCACCTGCTACCCATGCAGAGGAAACACAAGCAAAGCATCTCAGCTTCCAGGCAGGGAATCCTGGAAAAAAAAAGGGGGAAAAAAATCGAAACAAAAATGTAGAGGGATGTTTACCTCATCTGACAACAGACTTCTAGCAAAATTAAATGTGTGATTTGGTATGCTTTAAGTCGCCAGACAGACAACATCTTGACGCCGGAAAGCAATTAGTGTCATTCATTACAAGCATACTCAAAGTTTTCAAGTGAATGTATTAGCACAGTAACGTATCCCAAGTATGTTCTCAGCTACAGTCATAAAAAGCTGTATGAAATTTTCATAAGGATGGTAACATATAGGCAGTCAGCATCTCAAAAACATCTACTTTGGGTGTTCCAGAATATTGATTTTCAGTTCTTCAAACCTGTCCAGATTCATGTTTGTTTACCAATTCCCACATCACTCTATTCTCTTTCAGTTCTTTTCACGGTCTCCAAACAGACAAGGTGATGTTTGAAATTTGCCTGGTAGGAACTCACCTTTGTACTCCCTTACCTGCTCCTGGTGGGGAAAAAAAAAAGAGGAATCCAAATCATGTAGTTTGAAGTATTTGGATCAAATAAAACTGTTCATTGCTGAAAACATGCTTTTGCCTTCCTGTCCCCAGACACATAAAACACAAGAGAAGTCCTTCTTCACATGTCTTCAAGCTCTTATTTATTGATAGCAAAGTACAACTTAGAGGTTATTTCTCCCATACAGAGTGTTCAGTAAAGTGCTTGTCCAAATCAGAAAACTTGGGCAATGGCTGTGACAACTCTGGGAAGGAAAAAAGGACTGTGTAAGGAAGAAAATCACAAGTATAACTTTAATTATTTTCCCATCTAGACTTATTTTTTTAGAAAAATGTCACCCTTTTAAGAGCCCCACAAGATGAAAAAAACAGCCAAACCCATCCACCCTCCAGCCATTGCACCCCAAGACTTTCCCTAGTTATCCATACCAGAAAAACCAATGTAGCAGTCACGAATACACAATAGATTTCTGCAGAAGGAACCTTAAAATGCACTAAGATGTTCCAAAATACCTACGTAAGAATACTGGTAACATTTGAACACCATGACTGTTTTGAATGCTTCAAAGCCATGTTTTTCATGGCCTTGTTTTTGGAGATTAAAGCCTTCAGCCAATAACGATTCCTTAACACAACTTTGCAAATAGCTGTACTGGGTCTGGCTGGGATGGATTTAATTTTCTTCACAGCACTCCCTATAGTTCTGAGTTCTGGGTTTGTGGCAGAAGGCGTCTCAGCTAACGCTGCACAGAGCACAGAGGTTTCGCTTTTCATTGCCACCTCCTCCCTTTCCTTGGCTTTGCCCAATCTTGCAGGGACTCATCTGGAGGTGATCAAGGTGGGAGCGGACACAGCTAGGATCGATGGCCCCAGCTGACTGAAGGGATATTCCCTTGGGGATCATGCTCAGCAATAAAAGCTCAGCAAAAAGAGGAGGGAGGGACATTTGTGGTTATGGTATTTATCTTCCCATTGTAAGCACCTGCCTACTGGCAGGAATTAGATTCTTTATTTTGCTTTGCTTGTGCACACAGCTTGGCTTTTCCTATTAAACTGTCTTTATTCTAACCCATGAGTTTTCTTGCTTTTAGCCTTCTGCTTCCCTCTGCTATCACACCAGGGGGAAATGTGCACAAGCTACTCGGTCCAGGCTCACTCTGCTGGCTC
>WAAB01024672.1:283217-299311 GCA_013389865.1 Piaya cayana
CAATAGATTTCTGCAGAAGGAACCTTAAAATGCACTAAGATGTTCCAAAATACCTACGTAAGAATACTGGTAACATTTGAACACCATGACTGTTTTGAATGCTTCAAAGCCATGTTTTTCATGGCCTTGTTTTTGGAGATTAAAGCCTTCAGCCAATAACGATTCCTTAACACAACTTTGCAAATAGCTGTACTGGGTCTGGCTGGGATGGATTTAATTTTCTTCACAGCACTCCCTATAGTTCTGAGTTCTGGGTTTGTGGCAGAAGGCGTCTCAGCTAACGCTGCACAGAGCACAGAGGTTTCGCTTTTCATTGCCACCTCCTCCCTTTCCTTGGCTTTGCCCAATCTTGCAGGGACTCATCTGGAGGTGATCAAGGTGGGAGCGGACACAGCTAGGATCGATGGCCCCAGCTGACTGAAGGGATATTCCCTTGGGGATCATGCTCAGCAATAAAAGCTCAGCAAAAAGAGGAGGGAGGGACATTTGTGGTTATGGTATTTATCTTCCCATTGTAAGCACCTGCCTACTGGCAGGAATTAGATTCTTTATTTTGCTTTGCTTGTGCACACAGCTTGGCTTTTCCTATTAAACTGTCTTTATTCTAACCCATGAGTTTTCTTGCTTTTAGCCTTCTGCTTCCCTCTGCTATCACACCAGGGGGAAATGTGCACAAGCTACTCGGTCCAGGCTCACTCTGCTGGCTCAGGTCAGCCTAGGCTTTTAACTCAGCTGCTTTACTAGTCCAGTCAGACAACAGTAATTCATTCACATCTGCTGTTTAGTTTTCAGATACTCCAGTTTATTATAGACTTAACACAATAAAACATAGTACAAAAAAAAAAAGCAGATAATTAAGTTTTCATATCACGGAATGTCAATCATTACAAAAGCCAAAATCAAATCATCGGAAATACATGAAAGCTTGTGGGAAAAATATGGAGAGATAGGGGGAAACTTGTGTGAGGTAGGGAAGGAGAAGAGAAAAATATTAAGTCAGTTAAAAACGAAAAAAAGAGATACATGACCCAAGTTTTTTTTAAAACAGAAAATTTAATATCTTTGAGCCAAACAATCCTGTCTAGAAACAGATATTCATAGTGAAGTTAACTCCAGATTTTGAGCCTCTAAGTAACAAGATCCTTTATTCTGGTTGACTTACATTAACATAGCTCCTCTGACCTACAAGTCATTCCCAAATACCCCTTGACTTCTATAGTGTTTATTATGCTTGAAGTGGATAGATTGTTTGCTACACAGTTACAAGAACAACAGTTAACAATTCTTTACAAAAATAGTTGTTACTCATTAATATTCCTATACATCTCAAGCTATTATATGCACACTCTGTACAGTGAATGTTAGTGGTTAAAGTTTGCTTCCTTAGACAAAACAAAAAGAACTAAATCACCAACAGTCAAGACTCAAAATATTCAGGTACCGTAATACGCTGACGTCTGGCACTAAATCTCTCTGCCCATGCAAAGCAAAAGCAGTTTCAGCACCCAAGAGACACACACCCAGGCTGCGAGACCCCTCTGATGGCTCGTGGAATAGGGCAGTATGAGGATCAGTATGTTACTGCCACCAAGGAGTCTCACACTACACTGTAGGGTCCAACACTAATTTTAATTGCACAGATTCTTTGCAGACAACTGTTCCTGTCCAACAGGCCTGCCTGAAGGTTGGAGAGCAGGTTTACACAGTAAAACCTGTAGGACAGAACAAACTACTGCCAACTACCCCTCTGGTAACGACCAGAATTCCCCAGCTAGAGAGGAAAGCGATTTCTCAAGCAGACAAACACTTGATGTGTTTTGCCAGACCAAAATTACTGTTTTCAACATGTATTAGTTGGATTTTGGCTTGAGTTTTATTGCTCCCCCCTGCAAAGTCAAAAAGACAATCTAGATTTTCTGGCATGACCAGGGCCAACATTAGCAAATGTTTTGATGCTCACAATACGTGTCAGTGCAACCAACTCACTTCAATAACGGACTTGCTTATCCTTCCCTTTCAGAAGTAATGTAAGTCCAGAAGCGCTGCTAGGGCTGGGGCATTCTGCTGGACAGTAAAAATGTAGTTCTCCGAAGTATTACTGCAGCCTTACGTAATTCTTAAGTGTACCCTAATTGATGTTAAGCTTCACATAGCTGCCCAAGCCTGAAACCAGTCACCCATTTTGGAAGATGCTTTCTGGGAACAGATACACGTCCCACTACAGATTTGGAGGTGGGAAGAAAAGCAAAACCACATCTGATTCTCCCTTCTTCCCCCTCCAATCACCACCACACAAAAAAGGAAAACCTTAAATGTTGAATAAGAAATACCACTGTTTTTCTTGTAACACTTTCTGAATGTAGAAATCTCTCGGACTACTCAAAGAACCATCCTTTCCATCATGAGGGAACAAAACTTCAGTCAGATGGTTGAAGACTCTGACTGTTAAGTCCAAGTACTTACAGTGTGCACATGCTTGGCTTCATGTACCGCAAACTAAAAAGCCCAGTAATGTTTGCAATGTGCTACCGAGAAAAAAAACAATTTACTTGCCAAGCTTCAAGGACAGTTTGCAGCAACGTGAACTGAGGTATTTGCTTCGGTCTGCCCACATAAGGCAGACTGCAAAATATAAACACCACAATGTTAATATCAAGGTCATGCACACATGAGAAGTGCATTAAGAACTTCAAAGCCAAACCACACAGGAAAAAGATAATTGTGTTACACAAAAGATTAAGAATTAAGCAACTATCCCCTAAATATCAAGATGAGTAAACGAACCATGAATGAGCTTCTACAGGCTTCTCCCCACACCAGGAATTCAAGAGTGTTAGGTCCTACATCCTTCAGTAAGTGTGCTTCCCTTTAAGCCTTTCCAAATGGATAATTGCTGGTTAGATCTTTGAGTTTTTGGTGGCTTTATTAGTTCCTTCACTTTTAAAGAGTCATATTTAAAACGCAAAATAATTTTGTTCTCCAGGTCAGAATGGCCAAATAGCCAACATTTTTCTCATTTGAGTGTTCCACCTTAAGTTATAATTTTGAAATTTTAAAGTTATTCTATACAGAATACATTAAGTTTTCATGGTTTTTTTCCAGTTCTGCCACTAAAGAACATCATCTGGATCACTGTTTTAAGAGATACCAGAGCTTCCATTTTAGGGCGCAACAGGTTTTAGTACAGGAATTGATACAAAGAACTCAAGTGCAAGAGAATTATACTGGAAATAAATCCCTTGAAAGACAACACGGCAATGCCAGTACATATGTATATATCCCAATATTACAGGGAAGTAAATATGAATCAGTTAAGAAATTCGTCCTTCAGAAACCACCTTACACAGAGGAAAACAAACCAGAAAAAACCTGACTCTTGAAGCTGACCTGCTGGACAGGACTTGTACTTACTGATCTACAGTGAGCTGAAAGGTTCGCCTTTTTTATTTTAAAATCAATATTAAAAGCAAATGTGAAATAGTTACAACACTGTCACTTGGATCAATTCTCATACCTTGTTTACCAAGCTATACAATTAGTACTGACTCCTCCTGCTCTTTTAGGATGTTTCCAAGCTCTGCCACGGAAATGAAGTCTAACTTAAGTATTGAAACAGATGCTTACCTGCTTATCTGACGATATATCATATTAAAATCAGCAGTTAAATTCAAGTACCTGTTGAGTTAGTAATATGCTGACAGTTTTACAAGCCCATATTAGCACTTGAGGAACCTTGAACTTTGGATTCTCCCATAACTCACTTAATTTGAAGACTGATCAATAAGATCTTTACCCCATACTTTACTTTTTAACATGAGGTCTCTGGTAATTCAGTAAGTCTACCACAAATTGATGGTGTTAGAGTTTACATCCATTAATACCCCAGATGACAGACATTAAGAATCGTGTCTTTCTCCTTCTGCCACATACACGGAAACAATAATTTCACTCATAATTCTTTGTTTTAAATTAGCCAATACCAAACATTTCATGCAATGTGAGATCCACAGATTTAAGCATGCAATTTGCTCAGCACGTCTGCCACACTTTCAAAGGTCAGTTTGAGTTTCACCTCTGCATTAGCAGCATCACCTCCCCCACCGTGCCTGTTCAAAGCACATTTGCCACTGTCACCAAATAATTTTATCACTGTGCCATTCCAGTTATTTTAGACTACATTTTATCCTTTAAGGAAAAAATTGTTTTAAATTGATACAAACAGCTGCCTCGAGCTGTTTTCTTCTTTTGCTACTAAAAAACCAACCAAACAAAAAATCCCAAAGAACAACCCCCACAAAAAAAACCCCAAACCCAACAACTCTAGGTGTAAATTCTTAGGCCTAGAAGAAAAAT
Source organism: Piaya cayana (assembly GCA_013389865.1). Classification (NCBI taxonomy): domain Eukaryota; kingdom Metazoa; phylum Chordata; class Aves; order Cuculiformes; family Coccyzidae; genus Piaya; species Piaya cayana. The sequence continues at coordinate 287,571 of WAAB01024672.1, forward strand.
CCTGTATCGCTCGCGGGTTGACTTAGATCTGGCATGATTTAAAGCAGAATTCTCTCCCTGCTCTCCAATACAAACAAATCCTGCTACAAAGGACAGTGTACAAGAGTTTATCCCTCTGCTTCTAGCCAGCTCCCCACTCTCCTGGTCTTTGGTTACGACCTGTATCTTTTCAGTCTCAGAGAAGCTTCTTCATGCGTTTTATCAGCCACAGGACTAAACCTTAGCTAGGAAGACTAGAGTCAGTTGTGAACTTGTTCCCTTATGACTAAGCCATAAAAATGTTTACTTTAAGAGTCCAGATTAAAAAATAATGCTCAGAACATAACTACAGTCAGTCATCAGAGTTGACTCTTCCTAAAGTTCTCCAAAGCCAAAAGCTGACGTGTTCATCTTAACTGTTATATGAAACCAGCAGCTTAGGTTCCAAAATTTTTCATAGACATTCAGAAAAAGTGCTCATAGCAATTCAAACAGAAGAGGGATTTTTTATGGTTGATTTTTTTTGAAACATCAATATTCCTTCCCCCACCCACACAGATGGGTCCACTTTAGAAAGGCCGAAAGAGAAAAGAGTAATACAGACATGTAACTTCACTGAATACTGGAGCTGAAGAGATTGTTAGTTGCAAGAAGTTACTCAGCAGCCTTTTTCCATAGTGTTTATTGCTAATTCATTTTATATAGCTTATTTTCAGGAGATGGGCAGCACAGAATCCACAACATCTATTTAAAAAAATATATTATTAATTACAATGCAACGGATTCAATAGTACCTTACTAGGGCTAATTCAGAAATAAACCAGTTCTGACCTAGTTAATTCAAAGGTTTTGCACCTAACCCTTAGAACATTCAGCCTTCAGAAGTCAAGCAACTTTGAACCCAAAATTCACAATCACCATGTTCGATTATAACCCTGGAAATTCTCAGTGTGCAAACTATCCTACTCAAACTATTTAAAAGCTTTGTTATAAGTCAGTCTTATGATTACACTAGCGTTTTACTCTTATAGAAATAACTACTTTATTCTCCCTTACCTAACTCTGATGTGAACTGTGAGCGCTCTGGAGGTTCAGATAACTACTGCATTGCTTACTGAGACAGAACACTAAGTATACACACCCCAACACATGAACACTTACAAGTAGCTTAGATACACAATACATTAAAACAATAAAAAAATGAGGAAAATTTACATCAAGCTGCCCAAAACCCATGCTCCAACAGTTTCCCGCCTAGTTCAAACTGCACAATCTTGACTTTAATAGTGGTACTCAAAACTTGACTAGAAACACAGTAGGAAAGACAGTGTTCAAAGTCTTTATCCATTCATATTATAGTCCTGAATTTCTCCTTTGTCAGTAATAATTCTAGGGGTTGTTTTTAGACCAAATTTTAAATCCAACAACATACATTCTCCTTTTTGCATCCCAGAGGCGGCAGGAGAGCATATGAATGAAAATATGCCAGATTCTAGAAGTTGCACATTCAAGTGTAGCGTCATCCAAGAGAGCTTTCCCAGCTTTAACAGACTGCGTGTCACCTCTAATCACGTGTAACAAATAAAAAGCAGAATCCCAAAAATAGAGAACTATTGCCACTGCATTACTGAGAGAAGTTTAACATCCAGGTACCTCAAAGTAATCTTGTTACTAAAGTAGTGATACTGCCAGTTTCAATAGTCAGATATCAAGAACTGAAGTATTAACGCAAACTGCACGAGTATCAGTTTTTCTACAATGCTCATTAGTGACATTTCGCCTCAACACAGACATACATGGGTACTCTAAGTTGATGTACCAGACTGCAAGGAAAGGTCCCAATGTAGCTCAGGAATCCGATATTCCCTCTTGCCCTCCTACCGTACAACTTGACAGGAGTGCTTACAGTAATAGAAAGCAAACAGAAGGGGAAAACACAACATTTAACAAGTGCATCTATATACATCTTGCACCTTTTCCCTTCTTGCATCTAGAATGAACAGGTCACCGTGTTCGCTATACGTTACATGCACAGTCTCCCCTTCACACAGTACCAGTCCTATTCAAAGGATCTCTGCAAGCATCAACAGCAGCCATTCCACATCAACCCACACGTGCTTTTACTGCGGAGGCTGAAGTACATTTAAATATTCTGACTGGCCCAGCTGGTAGGTTGTGTTTCCTCCACAGTCCACATACTGGTATCTCTCCTGGGATATTTGCTCAGAGTGGCCAAAGTAAGAAGTTGTCACCGTCACTCTTGAAAAGACAAAAGAAATTTGTTTTGTAAGAGGCTTGAGTTTCCTATTTTCAAGATCAGTGTTTTTACATTGCTGGGATTTTTGAGGAAAGAGCTTGGAACAAAATAAGTTAAAAACAATACTAGTTTTGTATTACAGATTTTCTCCTTGGAAGACATTTGGTTCCCTGAGCACTGACTGTTTTATCTAAAGAAGATTGTAAAGCTGAGGTTTACTCAATAAAACCTTGTTTTGAGAGGAGAAAGCAAATGATTAAGGAAGTTACAGCCATAGTTGGTCTGTACCTCCCCGACCCAGGCTGCTATTTATGCAATCAGTCATGATAAGCAGACCCTGGCAGGGTAACTGCCTGTAACTGCTTCAAGATCTCAAAAATCTTGGCAAGTTTTGAACAGCAGCTGATAAATACTTTGAAATAAGTTTGTGTGAGACCTGTAGCTCTGCAGCTACAAGCCAGCAGCAGAGTAGATACAGTAATAACAGTTCTGCTTATTCAAGTGTCCTTACGCTATCAGAACCTGCCAAGAGGCAGTTCAGTTTCAAGAACTATGAAGCTACTACACTAGAAGGTAAGCAGATTTCATTTTATCTATGATACACAGCCCCAGGATTAAGTATTTGTTCTGGTTTGAGTTAAAGTAGGAACAGTTTTATACCTTCAGATAAGTCTCAGAAAATGAAGTTACTTAAACAAAAGTTAACTGCATGTTTTTCAGACAGTGTTTCTCTTAGAAGTGATAACAAGGGGCACTGGTATGCAGAAAGGCCATTGCTTATACTTATTTCTAGAGAAACCAAGGCCATCTTCAAGCTGGTGCCCCACCCTCAAAGAGGTGAAAAAGCTCACACATGCAAGAAGCGGTGAACAGGACAGGTGACTCCAAATTGACCAACAGAATTTTCCATCCAGTATACATCATACTCTCTACAAAACAGAGAGATCATGAGGGTCTCGCTCTCTTCTGTGACGGCAAACATGTGCTGGTTTGTCCCTGATCCCAGATCTGTGTATTCCTGACTCCTTTTCCTGTGTCCAGCCCTCTCCTGCTGCTGACCCCTTCTCCGACTTGTTCTGCAGCATTTGTGGTGACGTACAGTCATCGAGAGGTGGGAGCACAATTTCATATATTTGTATGTATTTTGTTATTTTCTTATTATTGCCATTATCATTACTATTTTATTAAAGATGTTTTGGTTTCGTTTTCAACCCACAGGTCTTTTCCCCGCCTCTCATTTCTCCTTCTTCTTTCCCTGGGGGTGGGCAGAAAGGAATTGGGAGCCAAACTGATCAGTTTTAGCTGCTGAAATTGGCTGGGTCTAAACCGTGACAGTATTTCTGAGCAATATTTCAATAAGAATTACATGGCTTTTAAGGCTGTTTCCAAGAAAGAGGAAGTTTCCATACTTACTGCATCATCACCACTATGTTATGCACTTTGATGGACTCTAAAGTACAGAAGGCACTGCAGAAAAGAAAAGCAATTATTGGATTTGCATCAAGCTTTTATAGGCAACTATATAAAAGGCAAGAATTGTGGCATCAAGTGGAAATTCTGCTATCTGTGTATATATAGAGACAGAGTTGCTAGTAACGGCAACCAAAACGTCTTGAAAACACTGCCCGTGCCTGTATACTCACCTAGCTCTACCCTTTTATACAGAGTCTTGCTTTCACATGAACTATATTCACATGTGCTTGCTTACAGTGTTCACTCCATCTTTCAGAAGCCAACCGAAGTTAATGAGAATCACTACATTTAAGGATGTCAGCATCACTTTGTCACTGATGAAGACTTATACTATGAAAGGATAGAGATATAATTTGCAATTTCGTTTCATGTGAAATAAGAGAGCAACATTATGCCAACTCCAGCATCCTTTCACGTTAAAGCAGCATTTTCTATGGAAAAAAGGTCTTGCAAGTTTGCTCTGCTATTCTGGCTCAAGAAGTATCAAGAACTTAGAAAAGTCTTTTTTTTTTTTTCTTTCTTTTCATTCATCCATTTCAGTATTATGCAATCAGCATGCAGAGATTTTGAAGTCAGAGTAATTGTTCTGTTGCAAAATACTCTCTTCAGGCTTATATCTTCTACAGGCACCTACATACCAGCTCCACTGAGCACTAGTTAAGTGTATGCTTCTTTCAACTCCCCTCTTTAACTCAATTGCTCTTGCATGTGGTCAGTGCAATTAGACTGCAAAGCAGTCATTGCAAGCCATTGTTATTCTTTTCCCTGGCACCAAACCTATGATGAAGTGTTAAACCCTGAATGAACACACGTGATCCAAAGTATATGAACATACAAATAAAACAGTCTGGCATTAGAAGGTGTTTTATATTGGTATTGGTAGTAATAACTGCCTTTATGTTTTCCATAGTCAGACTAAAGCCAGATATTCTCAGTGACTGTAGTTTTCTAATGGAAAATACAGACAACCTGTAACATAATATAAAACCAGCTCTGTACCCAAGAGCACATCCTGCCTGAGAAGCAGAGAGATTTAACATGCTGGTTTAAGTCCAGATTATTTGGAAAGAAACTGTTTAAAAAAAACCCAACAGATCAACTAACAAAATCCCACAAAAAAACCCCCACCACCACACAGCACTAATTGTAGATAGAAAGCTACATTGAGGGTGAACTTCACATTGAGCCAGCTCTCTAAAATAAATATGTGGAAATGCCCCACATGATGGTGATTTCATCATACAGGTCTGCTGAATTCAAGACCTCCTATATTTAACCTCAGCTGATTTTACAGGACACATGCTCTCCAGGATGCAAACAACTAGCTAGTTACAACTAACACAAGAACTCATTTGATTAGAAATTAGCCTCTAATCAAAGGTAAATTGAGTACAAATTCTCTCTGCTGTCAGAGAAATTAAAGGGAAGGTTACCAGAGAACTTGTTAGGGAAACACACCTGCACCTCCACCTCTCAAAGCAGCGAGTCCTCTCTATTGCCAAGGCCTGAAACACTGGGATAGAGAAACCATCCCAAGTGCTGAGAACCCACTACCACAAGCTACTATATGAAACTATTGGAACAACCCTGCTTCAATATTTCCCAGTACTATTAAACTCCCACAAAGAAAATGCCATAACATCTCTAAAAATGCATTTCTGCAACTGTGAAAAAAGTCAGTTTTCACACAACTATAATTTTTAATAAGACCTATGTGATATTTAGAGGTTGGTACACTTACTACATGTAGCTCATGGCTGTGGGCACCATATAGTCAATCTGAAAAAAAAACCAGCAAAGATGACACAAATGAGTAGATTTACACATGAAGATTAACATCTATTCAACACTGAATATTGTATTTACCTGTTTCATATCCAGAGGACCAATGGTGGTGATGTTGTTTAACCGTGCTTTGCCAATAACTGTTTTTGAAAACTGAACCTGGGCTGTGATATTTGCCACTTCAACAGAATAATAGTTGTTGTTTGTTATATTTAACGTGTTCTGGAAAAAAAAACAAAACAACAACAAAACAAACACAAAATGCTAACAGCTATCTATTCTGTGTATCTGATGAGCACATATTTTAAAACTTGTGCCTAAGACAGTCACACCTGGAATTATGCAAGTATATTTTCCTGCCTTCTAGGACTGAGGGGGAGGAGGGGTGTAAGGTACTGTCACTTAACCCCCTTTCTCAGTTCTTTGTGAATATATTAATCAGCACAAACTTCTACACAATTTCCTTAGTGACCACCCTCCACTGCAAATACTGTATTTATTTCTATCCTCAAGTTATTCCTTCCAGGAAATTTAGGCATTATAGGACCTTTTTCTCCCATGGCTGCTTTGCTTTATTTAAAATAAGTAACTACTAAAAGTCTTTAGGCAATTCTGTACTGGCTGCACTACCAAGAGGTTGAGAAGCATGTGGTAAGAACTGTTTTTCCTCAAAACCACTTTGACAGATGCGTAAAACCAAGACAGCAATTAATAGGAATCTTACAATACACACACTACATTTCACTCGTATTCCAAAAATAATGCAGAGAACTGCAAAGTCAGTGTTCTCATGAAGTCAGAAGACACAATGGTTGCATGCAACTACACCTCTATTAGCTCTAGTTAGAGTACCAGCCTCAGGAGGTCCAATGACATTTTTTCAAACTGGTCATTGCATCCTCTTGTATTTCTTAAGGCACCAAGCTTACCAACTACACCACAATTTCTATGCATATTAAACTGTCACAGTAGTATCTCTTGTTGCATTTATACATTACAAATATCCAGACAGCTAGACTTACTGTAATATTTAGATATATTACACGTCTGTCCTCTTCGTAAGAGACATACACGGACTTCACACCGATGTATTCAACATCAATTGAGCGAGGAAACAAGAAGAACACAGCCAGTCCAGAAAGCAGTAAACACACAGTTACAGAAGCAGTCACATAGAGCTTTCTGAAGGGGAGGGGAAAAAAAAGAGCATGTTTCAGAGTCAAAAGCATGTTAAACAATAGCAGCATGTTATTTTAAGTGATAAGAGGCATGGCAAGGCAATACAACTAGTTCAGACTATTTCTAGCTCCCATTAGTTTCCAAAAGGGAAAAAACCCAAACAAAACTATGCTGCACTTCATGTCTATGTGTCTATGTCTGAAACAGAGATGTTACTTTTGCATATGCATCAGGAAACGAAAAGTGGTTAACCCTACAGCTATAACTAAAAGGAAGGTGGAAGTGGTGAATATTTACTTGCCTTGAAACTTAAGCACTTCCTCTTAAATTTTATTTATAGCAGGACTTTTGTCATTCTGTGGAACTCTTGCACAACACACCCAGAAAAACAACAAAGAACTTGTGTGCCTTACATGGGATTCTTTGTTGTAAGAGACTTTCAGAGAAAGTATTAGACTATAATCATGCTATAACAGAACGATAAATCTGATGATTTTGCTAGCTGCTCAGAGCTTTACAAATTAACTTCTAGGTAACTTATTTGGAGCAGTGGCCCCAAAAAAGCTAACACTTCATTCAGACTTTAACACTGAAGATTTATCTTATTAGATCAATTAAGATGTTACAAAGATTGGTATTGTAGACATTCATATAAATGTTCTATGATCTCTCCACGTAGGAATGACTTAGTTCTGTAAGACATAGTGTGATGGGACTACTGATACTGCTCACGAGCTGGGTCTTTCAATACTGAATGCAAGAAAATGTTCCAGTGATTTTTGCTTGATTCTCCTTCACATAATCTCCTTTAAATTGCTGAATTTTAACTAGAAGTGGAAAATTAACCATAGATTCATGTGTCACAACTATTAACTTACGTTCTTCTTGGTCTCAGCCTCTGATCACTATATGGAATTAACGCCACCAGCTGATTTTCCTGCCCTGGAAACAAAAAAACACAATTTCAGAATTCGAACGAACAAGAAGTAAGTTTTGTTGCAGTTACTTCAAACAAGAGTGCCCATTCTAACTTAATGGCACCAAAGAATAAACACTCAAGATAAACATTTAAATTCCAGATTAGGACCCAAGTGGAATATTACTACAGCTTGCGTCATGCAACAAATTCTGCCTCTCAGTCGCATACGTGCACAGGAGGTGCCTCTGGCACCATTTCCTCGAAAGAAACAGAGGCAACTAACAGCTGCCAGCTCTCCATGCCAGACAACATAAAGCCATAGGACGTTCAGAAGCTCAGGGAGCAAGAAATGATCCAGAAACTATTCTACACATACTCTTCTGAAAAGCAAAATTTAGGTTTAAGAAAAATCCTTAAATTTATCAATTTGAGTGGCTATGGCGACTCTGGTTATACGTGTCCTGCACTGTGGAAAATCACTGGTATATACAACCATTTCTCATGGGACTGAGATGCGGCACCCTGGAAGTCAAAAAAAGGATCTACTGGAATGTCCCCAAGCAACAAATTACTTCTCTACAAAGCATTTTTTTTAAAGAAGGAATCTTAGCAGTAGAAATAAAAACCACAGGCACAGATGAGATGTTGAAAATATATGGACCACCCCTGCCTGTACAGCTTTTGCTATTTGCAGTACAGGAAAACAGAACTGAGATTCACCTGCCTGAGACCAGTGAGGCCTCAAGAACAATCACATTTGCATTTTTTAAGCCAAAGTCAGAATTTGATCAGCATCATTACTTAGCTGACCAATCATTTAGAAGTGATTCCATGCTGAATCGCTAAGCTGAGCAAAGCATGCTCACTAGTCAGGTCACAGTACGTAACATCAGCCTTCTAAAAAAACCTCTACCAATTTAAAACAGATTTTCATATCAGTTTCAATGAAGCATCTTCAATCTTTGAACAAAACAGCAGTCTTATTTTCATATTTTATCCTATTGAAAAGCTAAAGATGTTCAAATAACAGAAAAAAAAAGCACTACTTTACTATACAGTTGAGCCATATAACGTGTTAACAGTCTTCCCTACTACACATGCAGTGATTCCACGAACACTTACTTTTTTCCCTCTCCCCTCAAATAAACTTAAACATATCTTTTTCTAAAGTAAAGAGGAATAATAAACAGATAGCCCTATGTGTTCTAGTAACTCATTTAAAGTTCTAGGTTTGATCACATTATTTCATTAGAATGTATTGACAACATGCATATTTAGTAGTTACTGCAAAATGGTTAATAAACAAATGCAAGCTAATTACCACTAAGTATTGCATCAAAGAATCCTACAGTCAAAGAAGGTTTGGAATATACGAATCCTCCTATTACTGCATGTTAGCTAGTACTATTCTGAGTAAAACCTGCTATTGATATTTCCAAGCATTTCAAGTTAGCAAGCTAACACAACAAACTTTCTTCTCCACAGCCCTTCAATTAAAATAATTCTTAGCTGCGTAGCTTTCCCACTCTTCAAATTTGCTGAATGCAGAGGTACTCAAAGGATACATCACAGGGTAAAGTTGAGCAGCTAAAACACAGATCTCTTACAGTACCTGCAACCCATTAGATATCCTGTGCCCCCTGCCACTTATTCACAGATGAGACACAAGTGTTTGTGAACTATACTAGAACCTAATCTGGCAGACGCACACATGCAAGGGCAGTACAGCACAGACATCATTTTCCCCTAAGCTGCTGCTCTAAATTACTTTTAAGAGTTTTAACATTAAATAATCTATTTTGGACAACAGTTCTGCCAAAAGCAAAGCAGTCCCAAATATGAAACCTTCTCACCAGTTCCTCCCCCCTGAACAAAGGGAAGACCTTACAGCTGAAGCAGAAGGCTGCACTCTGTCACACTGCATTTGCTGCTCTCTCCTTCTGAGAAGTTTCAGATGTCCTGCATGCTGCTTTCAAAGGCCTCTTACTAAACAAAAGCTATTCAGGTGGCTTATTGTATAGGAGAGAAGTTTAATCAAGGAGATGTTTTTATTAAAAGGAAAAGCAAAGGATGAGGACAGCAAGGAAATAAAACTGTTCGGCATGAAGATCCATGCTGTGCAGCCTACTCCTTTCCCAGGGTAAATAAAGGCCTGGAAATCCAACTTGGGAGAACTAGGTTTATGTGTAAATTTAAAGCTGAGAAGCAGACAAGGGGAGAGCCAACAGTTAATAGCCAAAACTGACTCAATTTGTTTTATACATCCAGCCTAACAGTAACAAAATGCTTAGTGCTAAAAAGTCAAAAAGATGAAAAAATGTCATCTGGACAGCTATTTGTTACAGATTATTATAGTTACAACTGCACATGGTTATGAGGTAACTTACAGGATTAAAAAAACCCCAAAATTTACCTCGTGGAATTCTTCCTGTTCCCTGGCAAGTTGGGCAGGTGACACTGTCTCGTCCTGTAAATTCCACATAGGGAAACTGTGATACATCTCCAGGTCGCCCATCTTCATTGTGTGATTCCGAGTGAACCAACCCACTCCTCATGTCGTCAGACACCGTGCCTCCATCATAACCATCTTCCTTGCCTGTGTGCATAGGCAGGTGAGAAAGTGATTTTCCCATGTCTAAAATAAAAGACAGAAGGAAGTTTTCAGGGAGAAAAATTCAAACACAATTTGCATTTATTCCTCCACAACAGGTAACTGTTAAGTCTAAAGTCATTACTCTGAGAAGGGTCTTGTTACCCTCTGTTCAGATCCCTTCAGACCTGCAAAGCACTGGGGTTCTGTCCAGTTGGAGCCACTCCCAAGCTGTAAGAACCTGAACTGGGAGCTCTGTTCAGATCCTCCAACATATACAGGTAAAAAAGGTGGACGGATGAGAGGCTTTTGAGTCAGAACAGCACAATTGCTGCCAAAAGACTGCAACAGTCTAGTTGTGCATTTCACAACTTTGTTATCATAAAGACTTTCACACAACACATTGATCTTCATATTAAAAAAAATACAAAAATCAAGACTTAGGAGCTCTAGAAAGCAGGTTTGCCATTTTCAGTGGATGCTATATACACTACAGACCCAATTCTAATAAGCTTTTTAGATTGGACTTGGCTTGAGAATACAGAATTAGCTACTAGCTTCCATGCCAGAAATGGGTAACTCCAGGTGTTTAATCTGACTGAGTCCCTCTAACCCAAAAGAGGGCTGACTAACAGGAAAGTCACGGGGGAAAATGGGAGTTACTCTAACAGCTGCTGGCAATATGCAATGTTTATAAACACAAGTTAAAAGGAAAATATTAATCACAAAAGCATTTTTGCTACCTATGCAAATTTTAAAATTTTATCATTACTGCAGATTTTCAGCCATGACACTGAAGCTACCTTGAAACAGAGCTGGAAATTGTAATGACTGTGATGATGCGATGTGACCTTCCTAATTTGCAACAGGGGGAAATCAAAGTCAAAGTTAAAAAAAAAAAACTGTACAGCAGTAAACAATGATTGTTCAGCTTATGCCCATAACCTGTGTGTTACTTGACAGAGACACCAAACACTCAATTCAACAGTGTCTTTGAGAACCGGATGATTTTAAAAGAGCATACAAAACTTCAGGCTTTTTTCTATTGTAAGCGACATTTTGAATCATCTGCTAATAATTATCACTCTGGTTCACTGAGAAAAGAAGCCTAAGAGGAAAATTAAGAGAGCGCAACAAACAACCTCTCAAGACAGAACAGAAAAATCTCTCGTATGGTGTTAGCAACACGAGCACAAAATTAATTCACTATATTGCACAAAGCCTTGGTGAATGTATAAGGGGAAAAGTAATTTAAAAAACACCAGCAAGCCCCAGCGACTGTTCTAGCAAATATGCACCATTCTTGTATTCATTTAATTCACTAAAGACAAGTAGGAAAACTATTTATTCTTATGTTGCTACAGCATTTTTAAAACATTCTAATTCTGTGAACCATTCATTAATGGAAATTGTTGAATTGAAAATTAGAACTACTGAAAAAAAAATCTGATAAAGCTGTTGCCAATTATTCCATGTGAGGCTGTTGTTTTGCTCACTGTTCTCCTTGTAGCTGACCTACAGCCTTTAAGCGAAGAAACTTGAGTCTCACAGCTTAGGCA
>WAAB01024674.1:0-16224 GCA_013389865.1 Piaya cayana
CTGCCTCCAGCACCCACCTCTGTCTCAGCCAGCACCATGGAGCTTCTCTAGAATAAGTCGTACAAGGCTAATAACGGGACAGGGTTAGGCTGGCTGGAGAAAAAAAAGCCCAGAGATGAGCACAAATAATTGCATTTCTGTGAGGAACGAGCGTGGCACTTTGACCTCGGGCATGGGTGATGTGAAGCCAGTGCAAGCACATGGGAAACCCTGCTGAGAGCTCACCAAGAACAGACCCAGCTCTGTGGGTTAACGCGTTGGGACAAAACTGCCAGCATAAAGCTTGTTATACACCTGCACCGTTCTCATTTAACAGGTGGGCCCCGGGATATAAAAAAAAAAAAAAAATCAACACTGAAAGCGACGGTCCTGTCCTCTATTCTGCAGGTCACATTACTTATGTATATACACTAAGTAAGGCAATGAGAAAATAATGGCACGCGATAGAGTTAAAAGTGAATGCCTTCATCCTTTTGTTGTTTATCAGTTAGCAAAATGACATTATAGAGATGCTTTATGTATTTATTGAAAGGAGAGAAACATCTATCAAAGCTCATTTCAGCTATTGTTACTGCCATGAGGCTTGTTCTCTTCTGCCACGAGCTGGAACAGGACTGTCAGCAAGAGATGACTGATACAGCCAAATGATTTTGCATCGTTTGAGATACATACAGAAATATAATCATACCCAAGGTCAAACATTAGAAAAAGGTTGGGCATTTGGGGCAATGAAAGCAACGCTGTCAGATATTGAAATCTCAGCAGGAGATTCAGCTCCATTAAAACTGAATACACAATTACTTTCAGCTTGCTACTTTCCATGCATGTATAACTAGTTTGTTCGTCTTGGTGGCCCCTGCGTTAGCCGGAAAAGGTAAGATCTGAATATTTTGAGGAATGGGGATGACACTCCTTTCACAGGAGTCTACATAAATGCTGAAATGACTATATAATATCTATGCAACTAGCGCATCACTTCAACAATTCATCTGTCTGGAAGAAGCAGACCTAAGGGACATAAGTAACTGGGGCTGCCCAGGTATCTTTAAATTCTCCAGAGGTATTTGGCTGACTTGACAAAAGCAGCTTTGTGGAAGAAACTCTTTCTTTGACCAGGAAAAGAAACTCTAACATGCCTGAGGAGCAGCGTTGTTGGAGAAGAAATATGGAGAAATAGGGAAAAACGAGGAGAGAAACTAATGAAAGGCCATTAAGAAAATGAATTGGAAGAGGATATTAAAAATGGCAAAGGAGAAAGAGGATGGGAAAGGCTTGTCTCAGGCTGGGGATTGCGTGGAGAGAGCAGAGAGAAACTGATGGGAGTGTGTTTGAATCTGGATGGCTTCAAAAGCTTCAATATTAATACATAAACATACAGGCAAGGGGTTAATACCACCATACATCTCCAGTTTATCTTATCCGTGTACTTCATACCAACCTTCCTCGATCCACTATTGAGTTATAATTATCTGTGTAACATATAATGGCACAAACATATCAATAATTGCATTTACCATGTGGTTTCGACACATCCCATGCATAGTTGAGGCAAATTAATTTCATAGAATCATAGAACCACCAGGTTGGAAGAGACCCAGTGGATCATCGAGTCCAGCCATTCCCATCAAACACTAAACATTCCTATCAAACACTAGACATTCTAACATTCTAAACATTTCTAACATTCCTCACAAAATTTCCAATTCACACAGAATTTTTGAAGAAGCAAACATTATTAATAAATAATACCGATTAATATTAAATAGTGTTATTATTTATTGACATTATAATAAATAAAAAATATATGTGTTGTGCCCATCAACTACTCCAGTCTGATGAGCAGTTAGATGCTCATTTACACCCACAGCTGCAAGTACCAAAGAAATGTTGGGAACATCATTTCCCTTTCCCGGCTGAAGCATTTGTTCTCCACCTGCAAAAACTGCGAGACACTACAGCTAATTTTTTTGAAAAAGGGAATTTTTGAATTTGGGATAAACGGGAGACACTATTTCTTTTTTACAGATTTCTACCCATGGTGACATTCACCTCCTCTTATTTACGGAGCACCCGGACCCGTGGACCAACTGCAACCAGATTCATTCACACTGGCAGTTGGCCCCCATGTCACTTATTTACAGCAGCTGTCCCAGTCACTCTGCATGCACCAATTCTGCTCAAACATATCCTAAACCACAAGCAGCAACAGAAAAGATGGTATAAGGCTTTTTTTCCAAGGACCTGTATCATTCTTTTCTTGTCTTCCAGTGTAAACCACACAAACCTCCCTAGCCAGCATGTCTCACTTCATTGCGGAAAAAATTACAGCAGCTGTAGGAATGTGGGTCCATGCTAGAAGCCTACAGCACAGCCTACAGCATTTTCTCCATGCTAGAAGCCTACAGCGCAGCCTGTGATGAAGATGTGAAGATTCTGTGGTGACCCAAGCATGTGTCTGCCTAATGCAGCTGGTCCTACACAAGTTGTTTTGCCTCCACACAAACCCAGTCTCGCCTGTATTACTAACCACCCTCCTTCCCTTCTTGCGTGGTACCTAAAGGTTGGACTCGATGATCCAGTGGGCCTCTTCCAATCTGGTTATTCTATGATTCTAAGCATAGAAGAACGCTTGTGCCTTCCTCATGCTTTAAAAGAGAAATAAAATGAAAAAAAGTACAGCTTGTCACAGCTCTGGTCAGCTCCACCTCTCACATCAGCCTCCTCCAGGGAGCATCTCTGGGGTCACAGGCTCCCAGTCTCTCCCAGGTGGGAGCCCGCACTGGTCTGACTGGGGCTCACAGTGTCATAGAATCACCAGGTTGGAAGAGACCCACTGGATCATCGAGTTCAACCGTTCCCATCAATCTCTAAACCATCAGCACCTCATCCACCCGCACCTTAAACACCTCCAAGGAGGGTGAGTCAACTGCTTCCCTGGGCAGCCTCTGACAGTGCCCAATGACCCTTTCAGTGAAGAATTTCACTGAATTTCACTGTCAAGGTTGAGCATCCCTTACAGTAAAAAACCCTCCTCACACTGACCCGGTATTCCTTCCTGCAACATCTTATTACAAGACACAAAAACAANGTGGGCCTCTTCCAATCTGGTTATTCTATGATTCTAAGCATAGAAGAACGCTTGTGCCTTCCTCATGCTTTAAAAGAGAAATAAAATGAAAAAAAGTACAGCTTGTCACAGCTCTGGTCAGCTCCACCTCTCACATCAGCCTCCTCCAGGGAGCATCTCTGGGGTCACAGGCTCCCAGTCTCTCCCAGGTGGGAGCCCGCACTGGTCTGACTGGGGCTCACAGTGTCATAGAATCACCAGGTTGGAAGAGACCCACTGGATCATCGAGTTCAACCGTTCCCATCAATCTCTAAACCATCAGCACCTCATCCACCCGCACCTTAAACACCTCCAAGGAGGGTGAGTCAACTGCTTCCCTGGGCAGCCTCTGACAGTGCCCAATGACCCTTTCAGTGAAGAATTTCACTGAATTTCACTGTCAAGGTTGAGCATCCCTTACAGTAAAAAACCCTCCTCACACTGACCCGGTATTCCTTCCTGCAACATCTTATTACAAGACACAAAAACAACCATAATGCATAGTCCTACTTCTGTTAAGGCAGAAATATGTTTTTGAGAAACATCTAAAGGAACAAAGCAGCCCTGCCCTGTTGCCCAGGAGCAGCAGGAGAGACACTGCAGACATTCCCCTCTCAATTCCCAACGGTCTGTCCAGCCATGTCTCTTGACCCAACCCATCCTCTCCTTCCTTTGTGAAGCCTCTTGAGCCAAAACAAGACAACGAAGAAAAAATTAACTCTTCTAGTTGTTCAAAGCTCTCTGATTTACAGCATTTTCTCCCTCTCCTTTTCCCTGGGGACTCCAGGGGTTCGAGTCGTGCACCTACACGCATGGGCATAGACATGGGAAGGAGAGAGATCACCTAAAGCATTGAGAGCGCAGCCTTTTTCTATTTTTAATTTTATTTTTTACTGCTCCACATGTCCATGGTGTCTAACACATCTCAACGGTCTTTGAAGTTCCCATGCTTTCAAGGTCTCACATCTGTCACGCTATCAGTACCCTGCCACAGATGAAAAGAATATAATTATGGATTTAGTGTAATCATTGATTTCTGGGCTCCAAACCATTCAAAGAAAGGTCACAAGTCCACACGGCTGCCCCTTAGGAGAAGGATTTGCATCTGACTATTTTATTTAGCTGAAGACACCCCCAATTAAACATAGAGACTTCTCTTCTGGCTCTGCACCTGAGGCAACTTGAAGAAGACGGATCAATCTTCCCTGTGCCAACTGTGCCTCTTTTTTTGCACCAAGCTGACACTGCTCCCACCTGTTAAAGGCAGAAGCGGTGACTTTTTACTCACTAGCCCCCTTTTCATTCTCTAGGCGGCATCTCCCTTTGGAGAGCTGCCACGGCAGACGTGGAGGATGTGCATCTGAGGAGCTGCACTTTTGGGAAGGTGGCAGGGTGCCAGAAGATTGTGCCTGGAGCAGGGGGAGCTGCTGTCAACCCTTCAAACATTTAACTTACTGCAGCTCTCAGAGATCCGCAGTGCAGATGTAAAGACATAATTTTGCCCACAGTGTTTGGATTAGCAGTAAATCTACTAATCCAACATAATATCCAAGGGGGCACGGCTAGATCTATGGGTTCATAAATTCACACCACTCCTTTTTATTATTCTGGGCCCCAGATGGTTTCGAATGGGCATGGGCATAATGAGATCCTGGAAGACGTTATTATATTCTTAGGTCAAAATTCTCAGTCCAATCTCTTTTATCAGGCTCGGAGCCTTTGTGTCCCTGAAGCACTAATACTTTTTTTGCTGATTGACTATTCAGGCTTCAGTGGGAGTACACAGTATTTTTGATATTATTATTATTATTAACAGCCAAGACTCTGCAAAAAGTGATCCCAAATTTATAGTATCAAATAGTATCATAACATCTGGAAAATACAGTGCCTGAGACCTTAATTATATTTATGTTTTCATAACAAAACAGATGAGGGGAAGAAAAAAAAAAAGAGGGCAGGATAAAAATATTATTTTTGTAAAGGAAAGACAAAGTGTTATCTTGATAATAAATACCAGTGAGATTTATAAATGCTTCTTTGAACTGATTGAGGTGGGTTTTTTTTTTTGAGGGGGGTGCTTTTTTAAAAATAAATGGTTCTTTTGAACCTGGCAGTCGTAAGGAAGTGAAACAGAACGGACTTTGAAAAGTGTGCTTGTCTGAGTCTCCTTGCACCGTATCTGGCTGAGAGTACAGGTGGCCAAGCACAGAAAGTTCCTGCCAATTTCTAGAGTTACACTTTTATCCACTAAACAAGCATCCTGATCCGGGTTACCAAGCAGGGCACTCGACGGGAGCCTCCAAGTGCACGTATTAAATATCACTTATTCCACAGCCTGGGCCATCCAGCTTAGTAAAGCTTGATCTAATACGGTTTCACCCCTTTCCTGTGCTCGCTGGACTTTGGGTAATAGACCTTCCCAGGAGACCGCTCGCAGAAAGTATCTTCTTGTAGAAGAGTAGATGCACATGCTTCTATTTTAAAAAAAGCACATGTTCAGCACATTTTGCTTTTGTGAAATGGAATATGGTTTAAGTTTGTTTCAATAAAAAAAAAAGGGATTCTGCTGGAAGGACTTATGTCAAAGTGCAAAAGGTTTTATACACAACGAATGGAATTTTTTTTTCCCCCTCCTCTTGAGGGCCAAAGAGGAGACACTAAAATGAAATCTTTCTGCAGCAAAAGCAGTTGGTGTTTTACACACAGAGAATCTACGAGGCGGCTTGTTATGAATTCTCCATCTTCGTATTTATTTTGGATTAGGCTGATTTAATCTGAGAGTCACATCGAGAAAGCCAGACCTCGTCTTTAATGAGAAACTTAATATGTATTCACAGTAAACACTTAAAATGTCAGAGTTTAATGGACAGTATTCAAAGGCCATTATTACAGTAACGATGCTTTTANAGTATTATTTTAGTAATGGGGAGACAAAGTTTGAGCTTGATAATAAAGACCAGTGAGATTTATAAATGCATCTTTGAACTGATTGAGGTGGGTTTTTTTTTTTGAGGGGGGTGCTTTTTTAAAAATAAATGGTTCTTTTGAACCTGGCAGTCGTAAGGAAGTGAAACAGAACGGACTTTGAAAAGTGTGCTTGTCTGAGTCTCCTTGCACCGTATCTGGCTGAGAGTACAGGTGGCCAAGCACAGAAAGTTCCTGCCAATTTCTAGAGTTACACTTTTATCCACTAAACAAGCATCCTGATCCGGGTTACCAAGCAGGGCACTCGACGGGAGCCTCCANAGGGCCAAAGAGGAGACACTAAAATGAAATCTTTCTGCAGCAAAAGCAGTTGGTGTTTTACACACAGAGAATCTACGAGGCGGCTTGTTATGAATTCTCCATCTTCGTATTTATTTTGGATTAGGCTGATTTAATCTGAGAGTCACATCGAGAAAGCCAGACCTCGTCTTTAATGAGAAACTTAATATGTATTCACAGTAAACACTTAAAATGTCAGAGTTTAATGGACAGTATTCAAAGGCCATTATTACAGTAACGATGCTTTTATATCAGCATGGCTGATGAGGAGTAATTCTTTTAAAGGCACTCTTCAAAAAAATCAATAAAAACATTAAATAACAACAATAAAAAAACCCTACGGTGCAGCTTAAGACCGAGGAAGGACAGCAACAAAAAACCTACGTAACCAGTAGATCCAAAGTCAAGCCTCAGCAATGATTGCTAATACGAAAACGTTGGAAGCACGAATCATATGAATAAGGTGCTTGACCCAGCAGGCACGCGAGAGGGCTGGGAGCATTTTCACTTGAGCTCTGACTAGATTGTACCAGGCAAAAACACTATTTCAATCTGCTTTTTGGGGTTTTTTTTCCCCAATAAACCCTCCCTGCACTGTCTGATCCATCCTTTGTCCAAACCCATAAAAACTTTGCTGCGTTCCTGTTCAGATTTTATGTCTGTTATATATCACAAGCTATTTGTAGATGTATCGTGGATGCATTCATTTTCTCAGCATTTAAGGAATGCACATATAGCAGTTTCATAAAGATCCTTACATGTATTCCAGCATGATTGTTGCTCACTGAAACAGAGGGTTAAAAAGCTCTGGTGTGCCTCAGTGAAGATCTGTCTTGATCTAGAAGGAATTACTTAATACATTAGTCACAAATCGAAGCCTGGAACATCGTGTTGTTTATCAGAAAGAAGAAAGCCTGCTCAAGCTGGCTCAATTTTTATTTGCAGTCATGGGTATGTCTACCAATTTATAGATAATTTTATTTAATTGCATTTAGAATCAATTAAAACAGTTCATTTATATAGAGTGATGTAGCGACGAAAAGCCACTGTTTACTCATTCCCTACAGTGAGAAACTTTCCCTTTGGCAGCAGGGGTGAACTTTAGAAGGAAATTATAACCGTTACATTCGTGCATGCTCAGAAAAGCACCAAATAACTCCTTTCCAAACAGAGTCAGAGAGATGAAAACCTCCAGTTTATGTAGAATCAGCCTCAGTAACCAACTAACAACCCCGTGCTATTTTATTTGGACCTTCAGAAACTACAGAAATGGGGAAAAGAGAAGAATTTTTTTATTCAAGTGGAGTGACTTGAGGAAAACAAGTAATTAATACACATTTATTTAATTTGCTGACTAACCTTTGTATATTTGCTATTTCATTCCAGTTAAATCTCAACTGCAAGCTCAGTTGCCAGTGGTTAATAAGGGAGAACGCGCCGCTGATAACCTGCAACCACAGTATTTCCAGAATTACCCTGAAACGATTCTTCGAGAACAGCAAACGGTGCACATGTTAATTTGTTCTGACTTATTTTGCTCTGTAGTAAGCATCTCTCTCATTCTGTTGCCAGCTGATAATAAGAGGATATAGTTCTTTGGCAATGGATAGTGACAGCGGTGGCACGGTGCTGTGTACGCAGGACCCAATTCTCCGCTACCTAATTCCACGGCAAATCAGATGTGTCTCTGCTGAAGTCGGAGCTTGCACCAACACAGACTGTGCTGCACCTCGGAATAGATGGGATCCGTTCACTGCACATGGAAATGAAGAAAGCATCAACCCTAAAAGTCTGTTACTGATACCCAGCAGCCACTTAGAGGGATGAGGCATTGATTATTTATCAGGCACGTGTGCAAGCTCCCAACTTTTTTTCCCCCCCAATAACAGGAGAAATGAATGAGCCTTTTGTTTGAGTATGTCAAATAGTTAGAAAAAAAAAATTAAAAAGTAAAAGGATAACAATTCTTCAACGAGGCACATTTTTGCCACCTTGTGTTTGTGGAATTCTTGAATCTTCCTATAAAACACTCACCAACCAAAGACTGACAATACTCAGATGGAATTGGCCTCCTACAAGCTATTACCCTCTCCTTGTTCATTGGAAAGGACTATGTGACTACAGCTCTGAAAGACATTTAAAAAGCTTGGATTGATGATAAAGGAGAAATTTGCAAAATACACAGCAAACAGAAGAAAAATAACATTTCATAGAATCATAGAACGACCAGGTTGGAAGAGACCCACCGGATCATCGAGTCCAACCAGCTGCACTTTAGTATCCGGATTGAAGAAAAAGAATGTACCTCCTGAAACAGCAAGTGAAGATGCTAAGAAGAGATGCGGTATCATTTTCGATATTAGATAGTACATCAAAAACATGCAAGCCAAAATTCTCCAAATAACCTTAAAGTACTTGGCAGGAGTTGTCTTCTTGAACTGCAAATTTGCGTTTTTCTAATTGGCTACATTTGCCTTGACTTGCACTTTAGAAAAAAATTCCCAGACCTGATTGTCCTTCACCTCTTTTCATTTTTTTCTCTCAGCAAAATCTAACGGTCCCTTTGGACATCTTGGAGGCATGAGAACACATAAGAACCCTGAACAGTCGTTACATCACTATCTTGTGCTTGGGGATCAGTCAGATGGGGTGTCCCTCAAGCTAAAAGCAGAAAGGGGGAGGTCAGTCCCTTTACTCACACCCACCTGCTGGAAATTTTGAATCACAATTTAATGATTTTATAATACGATGAGTTTAGATCCATGCCTACTGTTCTCGCATTCTGAGGAATTGGAAATGAAAGTAAAAGGAATCATTTATTCTTGTTTTTAATATGTTGGGTCACGTCCTTTGTTCAGTTTCAGATCACAGAGATTACAGAATTCTCTCTCTCTCTCCCCCTCCCCAAAACTTTGAATCATTTTCTCACATGTGATATTGTTAAAATTGCTTTCTGGCCTCTTTTCAAACGGTGGTTGCTGAATGATATACACTGAATACTAAATAAAGTGAAACTTTAAATATCCTGTGCTCTGCATTTGCATCATTCAGCCCTGGAATGTGCTAATTCTCCATGTTCAGAAGACAAAAAAAAAAGTCCTTTTAATTAGTAGGTGAGTATATAAAGTCAATGCAATTGTAACCTTTGAAAAGCTGCTGATGGGTAAGAAGGAACTTTGCTGGCTGCTCCTGACACGACGAAATGAAAGTATCACATAAACAGAAGGTGTGAGAAAGGGTAGCGCAGGAAATTGGCTTGTTTCTGCCTCTCGATCTATTGTTATGTGGAATGAGAAATGGATGGAAACCTATCAACCCAAACGCTAAGATTATGCAGAGTTAGCTCGTGCAGCTCGAGGCAAAGCAACAGAACAAGTGAGAGATGCCACGCACAGAACCCAAACGGAAAGCGTTAAAAAACAGATGTATTTTCCAAAAAAAAAAAAGCAGATGAGCAAAAGCAATTGATAATTGAGATCAATGTGCCTGTGGATTTTCTCATGGCAACTGTCATTCCGTCCACAGCACTGAGCTGAACAACAATGCCACTGGTTTTCTGAGTGATTTTGTTGGGTTTTGCTGGTTTTTTTAGGATTCCATCAGAGATGATTGGCACCTTAAAAAAAATTTATTTTTTTTAATGACTCCCCACTTTGGTTGTTCTTGCTTAGTCACAAACTGCTCATGCAAGAAAAACAGCTCAAAAACTCTTTCCAGCCTTAAGAGCAATATAATAATCCAACTCTTTTCAGCAAAATTTGAAGTTTTGAGACGTTCTGCCTTCGAGAGCTATTGCCTTTCACAGCTAAAAGCCACCAGAGTGCAGCTAAGCCAAGTTCCTGTCCCAGTATTTCTGTAAGGCACTGAGAAAGCTTTAAGTATCTTCCTCAGGCCAAATTTTCCCCCCTAAACCTCAGCTGCCACGTCTTCAAAACTACCTGCATTACCAAAACTGGAGCAAATTCAGATTCTGATGCTATCAGGCTCACTGTGATGTTTGCTAGGAGGACATCAAAGAAGCAAAACACTTTTTTGTGCATATGAACACAGGAAAACATGCTTTTCATAGAATTACTGCATGAGTGATGTTTGCAGCCAATTAAATGAGAGTATTTAATCAGTTCAATTTTACTATAAGACATCCACAGTTTCAAATCCAGTTCACCTAGTGCTACAAGACTAAGTAAGTAGGTACCTTCAGCCTGACTCCCAAAACTAAAGTAGCATTCCAGATTATAGAATCATAGACCAACCAGGTTGGAAGAGACCCACTGGGTCATTGAGTCCAACCATTCCTATCAAACACTAAACCACGTCCCTCAGCACTTCGTCCACCCGTCCCTTAAACCCCTCCAGAGAAGGTGAGTCAACCACCTCCCTGGGCAGCCTGTTCCAGTGCCCAATGAATCTTTCCATGAAAAATGTCCAGGCTTTGCTAAGAGCAGCTCTCACAAAAGAACAATTCAGCCATCACATATTTTTGCCTCCAAAACCAACAGCACAACTTAAATTTTTACAGTGACAAGAACCTGCTACTGTCCCCTGAACCCAAAGACCTAATCACTGAGATACAGCAATTCTTATGTCTTCATCTATTATTGTCATATATATATATATGACTTGTAAAATTTCCCAAGTGTCTAAATTTGATTCATTTGTTCATAAATAATGTTATTTTGTCTGGAAAGTTTACTACAAGCACATTGTTGCTTTGGAAGTGTTTTTATTTCCTTCCCCACCTCCCCCCAAACCCCCTCGCTAAAAGACTAAGCATTATCTACTAATAACATGAAGATGCAGAAAAGAAAAGGTCAATTTAATTGGAACGACCATTTCCTGGGGTTTAAAAGGGAAATGTTGAAGCTAAGATGACATTGACAAATTGCTACTATTTATTTAAATTGTGTAATGCAATCTACCAGTAGTTCTATAATCTGCGTGTTTGAAGCAGTTGACCCGTCCAACTAATGCAAACAAATTAGCCTCCCAGGTACCAGCTCTATCCTATAAGCCATTAAATATCATAATCTAACATCATTTCATACACAAACTCTCTTAGTTAAAGTGTTATAGCCAATGCGTGTTATAAAAATTACAATACGTGGGGTCCGAGCGCGGTGGAGCCCAGGTCGGAAAATTCGTCTTTTCTGTCATTCAGACCAAACGAAGGTAACAGCCGCGCAGTTTGGATTTCACCACGTCTCCCAAGCTCTACCCGGCAGATATCTTCATTGCCCATGATTAATTTCCTCTAAAGTCCAGCACTGGTTTAAATGGTTTAGTTCAATAGTTCCTGCCTCTAATATATTGTACAAATCTCATTCCAATAAGCAAATTGGGCTCCTGGAAGTGTTTGCATATTAAATATTTCTAATAAAATTAGAGCTCTAATATGCCCATTATACACAGGCTGGAAACAACTCGGTATTTCTCACCAATTTACAGCAATGCCAAACCAGAGACATCACAATTTATGCAAATAAACTCACCTGAAGGGAACGGGGCTATTTACTTGAGTAAAATAATTAATAAAGCAATAACTCCCAAGGGAAACCAGTTCTATTTTTGGGGGTAACAGGGTAAATTTCTTTTTCTTCATTATGATAAATATACCAGTAGGAACATATATAATTATTATTTTATCCCGCTGAGAGGGTCTATTCTGGAGTTGATCCTTGAGTGAAGTCCACCTCATGCAGGAATAAGATCCAAAAGAGAAGTCTCAGGGCTACCATGTTTTCCCTTTGATTTCACTTGCCCTTGGATCAGTCCTTAAAAGACTGGCAAGTCAATAGTGTCATAAAAACAAGGAGATAGATAAAGTTATCCTGGAATGATTAAATCAATCAGGAAAGTAATAGCCCTATAACGAAAAGAAAGTCAATAGGTGATATATCACTGACAGGCAATAAAGTCATTACAGGAGCTTATGGGACTGAGTCACACAATTAATTGCCTAAGAAAAATCTCCTGGCTGCAGTAAATAAAAGATATTTTTTAGGATATCGATACAGGAAAGGTGATCCTTTCCATGAACTTTCCTGGAAGATAACTACGCAAAAACAACAAAAGGAACCCCACAGAACAACTTTCTCAAATTACCAAACCACATGGAATAAGATTTTTCCAAGCTCTTACTGAACTTCCTTCTCATAATCTATGTTTTAAGTGGGAAAAGACCTTATAAATTTATGATTTTAATAAGAACAGAGCTGAATCTCAGGTTTTCATGATGAAAAGAAGTTGATAGGATCAAGTATTGCCTATAGAAACTGCAAAAACTAGGGAATAAAATATAGATTCTGCATGAATTTGGGAAATCTTGCTGCCTGAGTACAGATATTAATAGATTCACATGCCTGGCTGGGAGAAGCACAATGGATTTGAAGAGCTATCTGAAGAGATTTAATTTCAATGAATGCAACGACTAGAAAGAGCTGAGCAAAGTGCTCTGATTCGGAGCCCATGACCGGCCCCAGTAGGGTCATTAACAACCAACTTATAAATAGAAATATAGAAAATAATCCCTTTTCATTTTAAATATCTGTCATCAACAACTTACAAAACCAAAGATGTAACCAACTCTGATCACGAGACCCCGATCTCCGCCTCCCGCTGCAGGAGCTGACAAGTTGTGATGATTTTACCCATCGGAGGTGGTTGTTTTTTCATACAAAAATTATTGTGTTTTCCTTTCCATGAGGAGTAATTAAGTGACTCATAGACGAGATCTAGAAAAATCGATACTTGTCAGATGTAAAAACAATGATCAGTGGAAGAGGCAAGTTTACCGTAGGATTGTGATTTTTAGTCATTTTTCACGTTCCTCGCCAAGTTTGGTATTGTTCTGGTTCTGAACAATCAGATTATTGTCAGCTGCTAAATATTCATTTCTCCTGGCTTAAGACGTTTTAGGGTGAAATCGCATCACAAGGTGGTTTGAAAGGTAAGTTATTCAACCTTTTCTGAACTCTGGTTCAAAACCATATGCTCTTTAGTACAACAAATACTGGCTGGTAGCAGCTTTTTTCCTTTCTGTAGAGTGTCCCAATGCCTTGAACGTGCATTAAGCATCCTATTACCTTTAGAAATCCCAGTTATTTTGCAGGTCAGTTCAACTTAAAGTTAGGATTTACAGAGAAACATTTGCAGAGAAACAAATCCGCATTAACATGAACGATAACATATGAGGTACTTTAAATGAATAGTAATTAAAATTTAGTAGGATGATAATACAGTAATTAAATATAAATTGTTTGTGCAGGACCACTTATTGAGTTTAATAAGTATGTAAAAGATATTAATCTAGTTGTCATGCAATTACCTCATTGAGGGGGAGTGGGAATACGTGCGCGCGCGTGTGTGTGGGAAGAGCAAATCATGAAATGCAAAATTCAATTTAAAAAAAAAATCTGCATTGAGGTTATGACAGAACTGAAACAATAAAATTAAAAAAAAAAAAAAAATCATTGCCAAGCTTTCTCACCTCAAGCTAGTGGGATTTTTAGGTAGATAGAGCAGGGTGAGCTGCGGGTACCAAAAAGGGCTGGAGCAGCACGGGGCCAAGAAGGGGATGCTGAGGAGGAATCCAGCAGAACAGAGGCCAACTACAATAAACCCTGGCAAATACAGCACTCAAAATATTAAATTTTTAAAGGCCATCTGGGCATTTATCAGAAGACCTCCACGTAGCCAGGTATCAATCACCGTGCTTAGCAAATGCCATTTAGCACTCTAAAGAATTATTCTCATTTCTAGGAGGCCATGAGCTGCCATCGCATTAAGTGTCAAATACACGAGGAGGGAATCTTGGGGCATTTCTGGGGGATTTACACATCGATGAAGTTTTCTGCAAGGCTGCTGTGATGATTGTACGTGTACTTATCAACTTTACCCCTCCGTAAATAAAAACAGACACTTTTTTATCTGCGTATCACAATATCAACCTGCCAGGTTTTTAAAAGAGGAGATGGGACAGTCCTTACATTTTCCTTATAAATTATCCATCCTTTCTGCAACAACTTTGGAGACAGTGCCAATTTTTTTATAGCTCAGAGCAGTGATAAAATATTAACCATATCATACATATTTTTTTTCCACCGCCCTGTGCAGAAAAAGGCAATATTTTTATCTCCCCGTGTTGAAAAAGGCATTAGAAGCAGAGAAGGTGGCAGGAAACTTGAGTTAACTTCTCTGCTCTCCAAGGGGGATGGAGTTCACCTATATTATTTCTCAGCAGGACTTTGATGAGGCTATTCAATAAACAACTCACCCAAAAGAATCCCTCACCTTCCTAGCAGGTCTGTCTTAACGTTTAACCACCCTTTTTATCCAAAATCTTTGCCGTGAAGTAATTTCTTCTTTTCCTAAGTCCAACAGAGAGAAGGAGATATTGACTTTTCAGCTGAACAAACCCAGCTGCTTCAGCCCTGCCTCCAGCCCATTGTTTCTGAATCTTTCATCATTTTTGGTCCTCGTTCAGAGCTGTGATTCCTGCACAGCATCCTTAAAGAAGAGTGTTTAAAAATGGATGCTGCCAAGCCCACAGCAGCACCAAGAGCCTGCCCTGCCCCCCCCAAGCCTCAGAAAAACAGTAGAAGCACCTTGGGGGGAAAAAAAAAGTCTTATGCACAAATAGAAATGAATAAGAGGAATAGCTTCAAAATAAATTACAGGGGACAGTGCTTCTTCCATGCTCCCCCCATTGCTTTATAAAGACCCTCAGGTTTAGGAGCAGAGGGAAGAGCGCAAGCAGCAAAAAAATGTTTTCTTCTTTCAAATGCAAAATATCAGACAAGCAAAAAGCTGTATATGTAGAGGGAGGGCAAGAGGAGATGAGCGAGGTTAAAACGTGGGATTGGAGAAGCTCTGTACATAAAACAGAGTCAAGTCAGTGTAAAGAGCCATGGGCTCTCAGCGCTGCGCCTGCTCCAGGGCTGTTACAGCAGGGCAGCTCAGCTCAGCCTCCCAAGGGAGCTCTGGCTCGCTCTCAGCCTCTATTTTTTTTCTCCCAAACATCCCTGAGGCCAGTCTTCAGCACATCCACATCCTGAGCCTCAATTAATTAAAAGGAGAGAATAATTAACATAGCGACTCTTATTCTGGCTTGGGCTGTCAGAGAGGGGGTGGGAGGGGAGGTGGGGGGCAGATGCACCTGAAATCAGGCTCTTTTGGTGATGCAAAACCACCGCAAATCCAATAAAGAGGTGGTTCCAAACAAGTTTAACGTTTCTCTGCATCCCCACAAAGCAGCTCTAGGATAGTGGCAAGTCCAACCCACAGAAACAGCAGAGATGGAAATCTTTCCAGCAGAGAAAATGCTCTTTAAATATTAGTAGCTGCTGCAGTACCGGAGGCTCAAATATGTTGAAGGGTCACATCATTTTTGCAGATCGCAGTGCTAGATATTGGGAAGACTTGCCATACCATATGTGCATCCTTATTCTCGTTCAAAATGATCAGTTGTTGAGAGAAAGAAAAAAAAAATAAATAAAGAATTGTGTTTGGGAGAGAAAAAGCAATATGCAGTGCGGCTCAGAAGCAGGCTCGGCGTTTGAAGTGTCACTTTTCGTTTTTATCACCATTTTATCACCACTAAGGGAAAGTGCTCTGCAGCATACAGAGCGCTGCCTTATTCAATAACACGTTAGGAGCCGTCTTTTTAGCACGGAGATAGAAACAAACAAGGCGAAAGGTAGACGCAGATGATTAAATGGACTGAAAATCCAGGCTGACACACTAGCACCAATTGAACAAAACTGGGGTCAGGGGGAAGGTGCAAGAGCGCGAACGAGAGCTTAAATTATCCAGCTGAAATTCCTGCTTTTTATAACGCACCGCTGGCTGACGTCAGC